>BLBF01016978.1:0-34062 GCA_015471245.1 Laticauda colubrina
GAAGGAAGGAAGGAAGGAAGGAAGGAAGGAAGGAAGGAAGGAAGGAAAGAAGGAAGGAAGGAAGGAAGGAGAAAGGGGCAACTTGGTTGGAGATGACCCAGTTCACAATTCTGCATCAATTCTGGATCCTCTGAGACTTAGACTCAAAGGAGAAAGTAATTTTGTCACAGACAGAACTTTATTGGCAATCCAAGTTAATATTGGTATTCTTGAATTGTGAGCTCTTCTGAAAGTATCCCTTCCTTGTGTGTTGCAAACAGCCATTTCCAGTGGGGAAAACAGGACAAAACAGAATGGGGAAAATATTTTCCTTTGCTATATTTCCAGCCTGAATTAAACTATGGCAGGGTCCCTATAGGACAGCCCTTTTAAGGATTATGTATTAATAGAAAAGGAATTAACTTTCCTCTGTTTCTTAATGCTATAGCTATTGCACATAAAAAACTTCAGAGTGCCGAACAACTAACACAGCCACCATTTTGACTGTTTTGCTGTGTTGTTGTGTGTGGATGCTCTCACTAAATGCAAGCACAGGATAAATTGGTTCATTCTCAGTCTTTTAAGAGGACATAAACTATGAGCAAAAGTGGCATTTGATCACAAGGTGAGGAGGCATCATGAAATGTTTCCCCATTTGCATCCAAGAAGGGACAGGAGAAAGGGAAAGTTGGAAAGATAAAGAAAAAGAAGGAAAGAGGGGAAGGAAGCAAAGAAGAAAGAAGAAAGAGGGGAGGGAAGAAGAAATTAGAATAAAGAGGGAAGGAAAAAGAAAAGGAAGAAAAAATGGAAGGAAGGAAGGAGATTATAATGAGAGTGAGGGAGGTTCTCAGGGAAGTTCTGCCTTAGCACTTGGCCACCACAGGTGCCCCTGACATGAGTTCTATGTCAAGTCCAACCCTGGCCATGCCACACCCACCAGTCCTCCAAGATCAAACACAACTCTGATGCAGCCCTCAATGAAATCAGGTTTGACACCCTGTACTAGAGTTGAAGAACAATAGCAAGGCAATGGAATAATCTTTTTCTGCCTATTAGTTAAAGCCCATGTCACACTGGCCAACGGATGCAAAAAGGACACAGCGGACGAGCAAAATGTTCCATCCGTTGTTATCTGCTCTCAAAAGGGGCAAATATTTGCATAACCAGAGCGGATAACACGGACGCGGGGAGGACACAGGGTGGATGCAAAGCAGATGCGGAACAGAAGCCTAGCAGATGGAAGCAGATGGGAGCGGATGGCGCAACCGCAGGGCTTCCGGGGGGCCTCAGCAAAGCGGACACAGAACGGATATAGCGGATGCAGAACGGACGCCGAACGGATGAAGCGGATGCACAGCGGATGCACAGCGGATGCACAGCGGAAGCCTAGCGGATGCCTGGCGTTAATTGCGCATGCGGGGGGGGATGCATTGCGTCAGCCCCGCAGATATAACGGAAGCAGTTGGGAAGCAGGTCACCATTCAGAGGAAAGACCTGCTGCCGGACGGATTGGCTGCCTTGACAGCAATGCCTGCATGTCTGCCTGCAAGCCTTGCTGCCAGCCTTGCTGCCAGCCTCCCTACCAGCCTTGCTGCCAGCCTCCCTGCCAGCCTCCCTGCCAGCCTCCCTGCCAGTCTCCCTGCCAGCCTTGCTGCCAGCCTGCCTGCAAGCCTTGCTGCCAGCCAGTCTGCCTGCCAGCCTTGCTGCCTGCCTTCCTGCCAGCCTTGGTTCATGTCTGCCTGCCAGCCTTGGTGCCTGACAGCCTGCCAGCCTTCCTGCCAGCCTTGGTGCCTGCCTTGGTGCCAGCCTTCCTACCAGCCTTGGTGCATGCCTGCCTGCAAGCCTGCCTGCCTGCCAGCCTTCCTGCCAGCCTTCCTGCCAGCTTTGCTGTCTGCCTGCCTGCCAGCCTTGCTGTCTGCCTGCCTGCCAGCCTTGCTGCCAGCCTTGCTGCCTGCCTCCCTGCCAGCCTTGCTGCCAGCCTTGGTTCCTGCTAGCCTCCCTGCCAGCCAGCAACCCCACAACCATGCGGAAGCACAGCAAGCCTCAGCCATCTGCTGCCAGCCCTGGCAAGAGGAACAGGGCTACCATCCCGCCCCCTGGCCCTCACTCTGGTTCTGCTGGGGCTTCTGCAGCACAGGCTTGGTGGAAACTTTTAGAAATGGTTTAAGCCTTTGCATGCTTGTGGGATGGGTAAGGATAGCTTTGGGATGGGTTAGGATACCTGTGGGATGGGTAATAGCTGTGGGATGAGTAAGGATAGCAGTGGAATAGATAAACCTCCAGTGCAAGCATAGTGGGACTGTATGGTCCACCCTCCCAGGTGCCAAACCTATGGCCCTTTATTATCAATAATAATGTAATAATTATCCACGCATGTCAACATAAACACAACTCTTTATTAAATGCCCTGTTCATTGTAGGCCAAACAAACATACATGGCCCAATCTCATCCGTGTGATGAGACAGGCTGAAGGAAGCATCCATTAAGCATCTACCATCCTGTCTTGCCACTCCACTGCTCCAGCTGGGGAGTTGCACCAGTGTTTAAGTAGGTTGCGCTGCTTCTTCGCTTCATGTGAGGCTCTGCTGGGGCCTTGTACATCCTCAATGTCGATCAGGTTTTGCCCTTGCCTCCATTCCCCAGGCTCCATGTTCCCATTGCCTTGCTGGAGGTCCACAAGCCTGTTCTGCAAGACTGGGTAGCGGGTGCGCATGAGATTGTGCAGGATGCAGCAAGCTTCCATGATCCTCCTCACGGTCTCTGGGCAATGCTGCATGGTGGTGAGAAGTACCAGGAACCTGTTGGCCAGGATGCCTGTAGTTGAAGATCCTCTCTTCATGGGTGAGGAGTCTGGAGGTGTAGGGCTTCATGAGGTAGGTTGTGAGGGAGAAGGCGTCATCCCCCATGATGAAGTAGGGCACATCTTGTGTGTCGTTGGGCAACGGGTCTGGATCTGGGAAGCCCACGATTGTTGTAACTATGTATCATTTATGTGTTTGCAACTGTGTATCAATGCAACTATGTATCATTTAGACATTGCAACATTGTATCATTCACGTGTAATCATTAAGCTTCTGTCTTCTCAGTGACCTTTTACAGGGCATGTACAGAGACAAGGAGTCAAACATTTGCAGAAATGGTTTATTCACTTGGGATTACATTGTCTGGCATGCAGCTTTGTGAAGAAGTAATATCCTGATCAAATATAAATCTTGCCATCCTGTCTGTCCTGATATCTTGCTTTTGTTTGAGCCATTGTTAAATCTGTATATTCCGTCTGACCTAGGCTTAACCTAGGTTCTGAATAAACAATCACCCCCTTTTGAATGAGCATAATAAAAGAGCGTGTACCCGGACATTTGGGGCGCACTCATCGCGAGGAACTTCGTCTCCTGTTGTTTCTCTCTCCTTCGCTCCCTATCATGAGACGCCCATCTGATGCGGGATAGCAGATACCTCATTCTGGTGACCCCGACGTGATTCCCTAAGGGGGATACGCCGCGACGCGCTCATATCTTACTCGCTCGATGGGAGCTGTGCTTCGCCAGGCCTGAAGTGAATTGCACATCATCGGATCTGAAACACGGTCTCGACTTTCGTAAGTATGGGCGGAAACTTTTCTCAACAACAGACAGAGCATCTGAAGGAATTGAGGGAGTTAGTCGCCTCTTCTTCTAAATATTCTGCTAATTTAAAGGGCTCGCCTGTAAAAATTAAACCTATTGCTACATTATTGGCTTATGTGTGGCAACATTGTCCCACTTATCCAGAGAAAGGGTCCTTAAAAATCTCCATTTGGGAAAAAATTGGTGACTATCTCCATAATCCTCCTCGTGCACCTATTGGCATTTTGGTCACTTGGAGGAAAATTATGGAGGCTTTAAAAGTCCATTATAAAATAGAAGCAGAAAGTGTATTTGAATCTCCTCCACCAAGTTATGATAACTTTCCTGTCCTTCAACCCTCCGCTCCCAATGATCAAAAATCCTTACGAGAGCCTCCCTCCATTCAATCTACTTCTTTAAAAGGAGAGCTCTCGTGTCCTTCACCACCCTCCCGAAGGGGTGGTGGTGTTATAAAAGCCATTCAACAAGCCTTTTCTGAAGGAGAAATGGATGAGGACAATTTTTGGCCTGGGAGTCAGAATTAGAAACGGGGCAGGCAGCCAGCCCCACAACAAAGGCTGATGAAACTTGCAACTTTTCTTCTTTCGCTTACGATCTTGTTGCTAATGAAACTGTTACTTATCTTCCTGGTGTCGCTGACTTTCTCTTTGTATTATACTTGTTCCATGTGGGTACGTCATGAAAATGCTACCCATAGCTTTCACTCTGTCACTTCTGTTTTGCTTACAGAACACTCTATCACTCACTCTTTTGTTCTTTCTATACTCTTCCTATGGAAAAGAACCTTAAAATCTTTTCCTCTATTCAAGCTAGATATAGGGGGACCTAAATGTCCTTCTCTTGTATTATGGGTTCCTCCAACCCAATTAACATCCTTGATGAATGACCAAATTAATCTTCATTGTCATTATTGTAATTATTATCCTTTTTCTACTAATTGCATTCCCTTTTCATCTCTTAAATGTTCCACAACTAACCTGTCCATAGTCCTCTCTCCTACTTGTGATGCTTTTATATACCCAAACTCTGATCCTGCCAACAAACGACGCTTCAAAAGAACTGTCCATGACGATCCTCAGAAGCCTCATAGAAAATATAATATTACTTGGACTATAAAAGACTTTCAAGGCATTCGTTTAAGCTCTACAACCAATTCTTCTCTCATAGAAGATCAAAGCTTCCTATGCTTTGCTGAACTCTTCAAACTCATCAATTGCCTCCACATGTTGGCTTTGTGTTTCTGCCTCTCCACCTTTTTACGAAGCCATCGCTTCCCAAGAATCCATTGCTAATTCCACATCAGACGAACGTTGCCGTTGGAGGAACTCCACTATTACTGTTTCTTCCATCACTGGAGTTGGTTGTTGCTTAGGAAATATTCCATCCAATTACTCACAATATTGTCATTATGTTTCTAATGGCTATCATTGTAATGTATATCTTCCTAAGAACCGCCTTGGCCGCACCCACACCATCGGAGGATACTCTGCAGTCTACACCACCTCAGGAGGAAATTTAACATCACGCCTGAAAGGAATGTATTTTATCCCTGGCAATAACTCTGTCTGGGCTTGTTCCACCGGTCTCACAGCAATGTGTCTATGGGGATGAACTTATTAAATCCAAATCATTTTGCATTCAAGTATGGCTTGTACCAAAAATTAACGTGTATAACTCTGATGATTTTAAAACAAAAGGTTGAAACATGTATAATTGGTATCAAAGCTTGTTTTCTATTTCACCATGGCTTACAACCCTTTTAACTGCATTGGCAGGACCATTAATAATCATTATATTGATATGTATTATAGGACCTTGTTGTTTTAACAGAATATTGCAATTTTTGAAAAATCAATTATCCTCCATAACTGCTAATGTTAATGTGTTATTGCAAGCTCATGTTAAGTCCTTAACACCAGATGAAAAAATGTCGTTGCTGAGTTACCGCTCCTTGGACAACCCTGACGCTGACGGATCGCACTCCTGCCTAGATGACTGGGACGGTGAACATTTTAGAAAAAAGGTTCCTGTCTTCTTGGACAAGGAAGAAGATTCGTCATAAAAAATAAAACAGAGGAGATGTTGTAACTATGTATCATTTATGTGTTTGCAACTGTGTATCAATGCAACTATGTATCATTCAGACATTGCAACATTGTATCATTCACGTGTAATCATAAAGCTTCTGTCTTCTCAGTGACCTTTTACAGGGCACGTACAGAGACAAGGAGTCAAACATTTGCAGAAATGGTTTATTCACTTGGGATTACATTGTCTGGCATGCAGCTTTGTGAAGAAGTAATATCCTGATCAAATATAAATCTTGCCATCCTGTCTGTCCTGATATCTTGCTTTTGTTTGAGCCATTTTTAAATCTGTATATTCCGTCTTGTTAAGCCTGGGTTCCCCAACCAGGGTTAGGTAGACAAGCTAAACAGAATGTGCAGCGTTAGTCAGATAGGCACACAGATAAATGAGTGAGCTAAGCTTGTATGTTTATTAACACACAGTAAAAATAACAGATACGCTTGTGCTATCAAGAATATATTTTATTCCAGTATAAGTTTATAGCATAGTCAAAAACAGTCCAATATTCAGTTACCATGTAGTCAGTCCATTCAGGGATATTCAGTTAGCAAAGTCCATGTAGAATATCCTAGGCCAATTCACATTAATCAGTCCGTTGTTGTCTCTCCCGTTTGAGCAATGCAGTCTTGCTTCCAAGCAGTAATCAGGGATCATCAAAGCCAGAGAGAGAGAGAGCAAGCTGTAGCCTTGCTACTTTTATATGGTTTTCATAACCACACCCACAATTGCTATTTTACAGTTAAAGCTGCATACATTAACTATGATTCATAGTTAGTATTTCACCTAAAACAGTTAGGGTGAACAATGTTATCCCTAACATTCTCCCCATTTTAGGTTACAATAATAACTATGAAACATTTACAACTTTAAATTATATTTTTCACAACTTTCTTTAAACTTAGTTGCTCCTTGAGCTTTTGTAAATTGGTCTGCTATGTTTTCCTCTGACATGCAGTATTCCAATCTTATCAATTCATTCTTCACTGCTTCTCTTACATTCAAATATATTAGGTCAGTATGTTTTGATCTAGTTTTTACAGCAATACTAGTAGCTAACTTTATAGCTGATTGGTTATCCTCATATACCATAATGGGATCTTTTATAGTTATTCCCATGTCCAACAACAACTGTTTGTAGAAAATCAAATCAGTGCATACTAATGATAGACATGAAAATTCAGCTTCCATTGTAGATAAGCTAATATGCTGTTGTCTGATTGACCTCCATCCTATCAGTGTCTTACCAAATAATATAGCCATACCAGATGTTGATTTTCTAGTGTTTATATCAGTTGCAAAACTTGCATCTGCATAAGCACTAAGACTCAAATCACCCTTTGGCTCTATATATAATGTATGGTTTATAGTTCCCTTCAGATATCTCAATATTCGTTTTAAAGATTTCCAATGATATTCTTTTGGATCTGAATTAAAACGTGCCAGCTGATTTACACTATAAGCTATATCTGGCCTTGACCAATTGCTTATATATGATAAGCTACCAATCAAAGATTGATATATGGACTTATCAAATTTGGGACTTTGATCATTAATTTGGCAAACTTCCTGACTCATTGGAGTCTTTGCCGGTTTACAAAGTTTCATCTTATAATTTTTAAGTAATTGGCAAATTTTATCTTCTTGAGATATTTTAAAACCATGATTTGTTTTATTTATTGTCAATCCTAGATACCTTTTAATTTCACCTAAATGCTTTATTTTTATCTTCTTGGCTAATAATGATATTATCTCATTAGCCTCATTATTAGTTTTAGTTATTAAAGCAATATCATCAGTGAATAACAATAATAATGACACCGTTCCATTATTTTCTCTTTTAAATACACACGGATCTGCTAAACCAGATTTAAAACCTATATTGTTTAACTCTTTCACAATATATTGTTTCCACTCAAACCCAGATTGTTTTAACCCATAAAGACTCTTTTTGAGTTTCCAACAATCATTGCTATTTACATTATTTTCATTTATGCCAATTGGTTTCCTTAAATATATAGTGTGCTGCAATGGTGCATGTAGATAAGCAGTTTCTACGTCCAAATGGTTAATGATATAGTTTTTCTTAGCTGTCCACACAAATGCTGTTCTTAAAGATGTAGCTTTAAGGCTTGGCGCAAAAACTTCATCGTAATCAGATGCAGTTTGATTAAATCCTTGAGCTACTAACCTAGCTTTATGGGTAACAGTCCCATCATTTCCAGTTTTTACTTTAAATATCCATTTGCACCCAATGGATTTTTCTCCTGGAGGTAATTTGGCATCTTCATACACTTTCATTACCTTTAATGAATTTAGTTCTTTTTCCATTGCCTTTTGCCAATTCTCCTGATCCTTAGCAGGATACATCCTAAGTTCCTCTACACTAGTTGGAACTTTAGTTACTTGGCAAACTATACTTGCTTGATACCTATCAGGTGGTCTAGTTAAACGTGTAGTACGTCTAGGTATAATAGGACTTACAGGTGGACTTTCCTCTATTAATTGTTCTTGATCATGTAACTCTTCCTGATCAACTATTTCCTCTTGTTCTGGTCCTATTTGCTCTTTGTGGACTTCTTCTTTATTTGGACTCTTCTTACAGCTAATCTCATCTTTCTGTCTTTTGTAAGGTTCAATAAATATTTCATTATTTAAATCTTGCTCTAATCTATTCCATCCTACATTTCTAGGAATTTTGCACTAGCACTGGTGTAAACTCTAGATGTACCTGGTTCCCAGAATCTATAGGATCGATGATTAGAGGTGTAACCTACAAAAATCAATCTGTTTGCTCTATGCTGTCCTTTGTATCTAAGTTGTTTAGGGATATGCACCCATGCTGGTGCTCCAAATGTGTGCATGTAACTTAAATCAGGTTTTGTACCATGCCACAGTGTGAATGGTAATTCACCTGTTGTTGAATTAACAACATTATTTAACATATGATTACCACACATTATTGCTTCTCCCCATAAATTGTCAGGTAATCCTGAATCAGACATCATAGTTTGTGCCATTGATTGTAATGTTTGGCCTCTTCTTTCTATAAAGGCATTATGTTGTGGCCTATATGGTGCAGACATTTTATGTTGAATCCCCAATTGTCTTATTCTGTTTTTAAATTTATTATTTGTGAATTCTGTGCCATTATCAGTGATGAGAGTTATTAGTTTCCTTTTGGTTTTTCTCTCAGCAAATTTTAGCCAATTAAATATATTTTGATATGTTTCAGTTTTGCTCTTCATTAAATAGCAAAACCCATATCTAGAATAGTGATCCATTATACTAAGTATATAACGAGCTCCTCCTACACTTGGTTTTTTAGGACCAATTAAATCAGCAAATACTACTTCTAAAGGCTCTTTAGTAGTAAATCCATCAAATCTATTTGCCGGTATAACCCTGCTCTTATTTTGATTACAGGCATTACATTGCAAATACTTATCACAAGGTTTCAAACTTATTCCCTTAGACAATTCAACAGTTTTCTTAAGCATTTTAAAATTTAAATGCCCTAGCCTTCGATGTAACAAGTGAATACATTCATCATGAGGTTTCTGGTTTTCATAAATTGTGTTAGCCACCTTTAAACCATCATCATTTAACACATATAAGCCATCTCTTAAAGATGCAGTAATTTTCTTATCATCTTTTGTAATTAAGCAGTTATCTCCCCTAAATGTAACTACATATCCTAGTTTAACCAAAATTCTAACTGAAATTAAATTAAACATAAGTTGTGGTACATATAACATTTTTACATTCTCTTTTATAAAAGAACAATATGCTATACCTTCACCTTTAGCTTTCAGTTTCCAGCCATTGGCTAACGATATCTGCTGTTTACTCTGGGACATTTTAACAAAATTTTTGTTATCATTTGTTATACAATGGGATGCTCCACTGTCAACCACCCATAAATTATTTCTCACAGCTCCGTTAGTATACATGGCTAACTCTAAATGTTTATTTATCTTTTGATGATTTGTAGTATTCTGGCCAGCGTTCTGGCGCTTTGCCTTTTTACAAAATCTTGCCAAATGTCCTCTTTCTCCACAATTAAAGCACTTTTTAATTGCGTATGCAGTAGGAGGTTTATTATCTTCTTTTTGAGGTTGCTCCCTCCTTAATTCATCTCTTTCATGCCTTCTTCTGGCCTCTTCAATCAATCTGCCAGTCTTCTTCTCTCGTGTCACTACACTTTTCCCAGGTTGGTGTAGCGTGGTAGAAGGATTCGCAGGTAAACAGATACCTGACAGGGGCCGCGACGTGAACGCTCCTTCTCTGGCCCCCAATCTGCCAGTTATATCAGTTAAAGTTAAATTTTCCTTTGGCAAAATTTCAAGTGAAGTTACGTAGTTATCATAACTTTCATCAAGGGAAGATAGAATTATATAAACTTGGTGTTGTTCAGAGAATATAAGCTCTTTCTCGTGGAGTTCTTGGAAAATGCTTTGCATAGTTTTTAAATGACTCTGCATATCACCATTTGTTTGGAGATGTGTCCTGAAAAGCTTCCGTGTTAGATTTATGTGAGAACCAACCTTATCTCGGACATAAATCCTCTTCAGCTTCTGCCAACAGCCAAAAGCCGTTTTCTCTCCGTGGATATAAACAAGCTGTTGATCAGTTAAGGTTAACGCAATAATGCAAATGGCTTGTTGATTTTTATGCTTAAATCCTTCTATCTTTAGTCTGTCTTCCTCATCCTCTGGATCCCTTTCTTCTACGTTTGGTGGATTTTCAATTATGTCCCACAGACCTTCACTTCATAGAAGTAGACTACATTTTGTAGACCATGATACATAGTTTGTTCCATCCAGCTTGGATATAAGGGACAAACTTTGTAAATTGACTTGTGCCATGTTTTCTTATATGGATATAAAAATATAATTAATAAAACACAGCTGTCTGTTTACTGTAATGTATAACAATACAAACTCTCACTTTTTACATAAATCTGTTTAACCTAGTTAAACTGACTTTGCAGCCTCTGGGCCCATAACCAGTGTTAAGCCTGGGTTCCCCAACCAGGGTTAGGTAGACAAGCTAAACAGAATGTGCAGCGTTAGTCAGATAGGCACACAGATAAATGAGTGAGCTAAGCTTGTATGTTTATTAACATACAGTAAAAATAACAGATACGCTTGTGCTATCAAGAATATATCTTATTCCAGTATAAGTTTATAGCATAGTCAAAAACAGTCCAATATTCAGTTACCATGTAGTCAGTCCATTCAGGGATATTCAGTTAGCAAAGTCCATGTAGAATATCCTAGGCCAGTTCACATTAATCAGTCCGTTGTTGTCTCTCCCGTTCGAGCAATGCAGTCTTGCTTCCAAGCAGTAATCAGGGATCATCAAAGCCAGAGAGAGAGAGAGCAAGCTGTAGCCTTGCTACTTTTATATGGTTTTCATAACCACACCCACAATTGCTATTTTACAGTTAAAGCTGCATACATTAACTATGATTCATAGTTAGTATTTCACCTAAAACAGTTAGGGTGAACAATGTTATCCCTAACACGTCTGACCTAGGCTTAACCTAGGTTCTGAATAAACAATCACCCCCTTTTGAATGAGCATAATAAAAGAGCGTGTACCCGGACATTCGGGGCGCACTCATCACGAGGAACTTCGTCTCCTGTCGTTTCTCTCTCCTTCGCTCCCTATCATGAGACGCCCATCTGATGCGGGATAGCAGATACCGCACACGATGAGGTTGCATTCCAGCTCCTCCTTGAGGTGACTGGCGTTGTATACCTGGGCATCTGAAGATGAGCCGTTGCCTGAAGCATTGATGTACATGAAGTTGTAGTCAGCATCGACCATGGCGAAGAGGATGATGCTGAAGAAGCCCTTGGAGTTGAAATAAGTGGACCCCGACTTGGCTGGAGCTTTGCAGGCCACGTGCTTGCCATCTATGGCTCCAACGGTGTGTGGGAAGTTCCACTTCTGATACCACTGCTCTGCAACTTTCTTCCATCCTTCATCAGTGGAGGGGTACTGGAGGAGCTCCTCCTTGTATTCTTCAATGATGGCCTGCGCCACTTCTCTGACCACAATGCTGATGGTGTTGGGTGGCACCCTCCAGCTGTTATGCATGCTCCTGTAGGTGGTCCCTGAGGCCAGGTGGTGCAGAGTGAGTGCCACCTTGAGGCCAGGTTCCAGGCTGGGGCGGAAGCTGATGCTCTGCTTGGTGAACCTGGGTGTCAGCCACTGCACAAGTTCATCACACATGGCTGGAGGCATCCTCATGAAGTTCTGGAACGCCCAAGTGTCTTCGTTCCTGAGCTCCACCATCAGCTTGCTGTACAGTCCGTCCTCTGCTCTTCTGGTGAACCATCTTCGGACCCAGAATCTTTTTGGCTGCCTCTTTTTCTTCTCGCAGTAGAGTTCACAGAGCCTGCAGATGGCTTCGCACTGTTGCAGAACGATGGTGGCTGCCGAAAGGACTTTGTTGGAATCCACGGTGGACATGACTGGATGCTGTGGAAGAGGAAGAGGCAGATGAAGGCTGTTAGGGATAACATTGTTTACCCTAACTGGTTTAGGTGAAATAATAACTATGAATCATAGTTGTGTATGTTAAAGTGTCTGCAGCTTTAACTGTGGAATAGTAATTAAGGGAGTGGTTATGAAAACACTATAAAAGTAGCAAGTCGACAGCTTGCTCTCTCTGGCTTTGATGATCCCTGATTACTGCTTGGAATCAAGACTGCATTGCTCGAACGGGAGAGACAACAAAGGACTGATTTGTAAGTGAACTGACATAGGATATTCTACATGGACTTTGCTAACTGAATATCCCTGAATGGACTGACTACTTGATACATGACTATTGGACTGTTATTTGACTATGCCATGAACTTATAATGGAATAAACTATATTCTTGATAGCACAAGCGTATCTGTTATTTTTACTGTATGTTAATAAACATTCAAGCTTAGCTCACTCATTTATCTGTGTGCCTATCTGACTAACGCTGCACATTCTGTTTAGCTTGTCTACCTAACCCTGGTTGGGGAACCCAGGCTTAACCCAGTTCTGCACCGCTGGGCTGCTGTTCTGAAAGTGAGATGCAGATGAGTTGCTCCCCCTTTTTATAGGAAATATAGGTTTTCTGCTAGGCATCCTCTAGGCATCCTCTAGGCATCCTTAATATCCAAGATAGATCCCCTCTGCGAATGTTTTTTCCATTTTAAATGCTTTGTTTCCGTGCTGCATCCGTTCTGCATCCGTTCTGCATCTGTTCCACGTCCGTTCTGCTTCCTCCCTGCATCCGAGCGGATGCGAGTTGTGCGGATGCGCAGCGGATGCCTAGCGGATATAGTAGATGCATAACGGATGCGTAACGGATGCGTAACAGATGCCTAGCGGATGCGTAGCGGATGCAGAACGGACGAACTGGATACATTTTCTGCGCAAAAGTTTTGGGCAGCCTAAAACTTTTGGAGCAGATGAAACGTCAATAAACGGATGCTGGATGGATAGAGAGGAAGCCAAACAGAGGTAGTGAGTACATCACGTTTTCGAACGGATGGCAAGGTTTTTTGTCCGTTTTACATCCTCTTTGCATCCGTTGGTTCAGTGTGACATGGGCTTAAGCAAGTTATATGACATTGTTGTTTTTTAAAAATAAGAATTAGTTTTAGCATTTTGCAATGTAGTTCCTTATGGATATGCTTAAAACCTGTGAATGTGTCTTTGCAATCATCAGAATTGTTGATGGATTATTTATCTAATATAGATATTGAGGGAGGATGTGGACGTCCAGCTGCTGTGGACAATGCAGACATTGTGGAGTTGCTCAAGGAAACCTACATCCAGTCTGAGAATGTAACTTATCAATGCCAAAATCTCTACATAATAAAAGGAACTGCTAGAGTGACTTGTCAAAATGGCCGTTGGTCAAAAGCACCCGCATGTACAGGTATAAATAATATCTATAATTCTTTATAGATTGTCCTTTATAAACCAAAATTGTACTGTGGGAAAGAAATAAATTTCATGATACCAGAGCTGCTATGTCGGTATGTTAATGAAGCAGGAAGAAAAAAGAAGAAAAGGGAAAAGGGAAGGAAGGAAGGAAGGAAGCAGGAAGGAAGGGAGAGAGGGAAGGAAGGATATTATATGTATATAGAGAGAGTGAAGGTCTAAGGGAAATCGTGCCTTAGCACTTGGCCACCAACAGCCCTGCTTCCTTTTGGCATTCCCTTGTCCTCTTCTCCTGACTTCTCCTCGTCTCCCATCCTATCCCTGAGGATGCTTTAGTGACAAAGCTGGTTCTCCTCACAAAGAGAAGGAGTGGGTCTCCCTCTGACCCACCCACTTTGCCCTCCCACACACACAATGAGCAACCTGGCCAAGGAGAGGGACCACAGCAGCAGTAGGAGCCGGGCATGACCACCCCAGCCACACCTACCCCAGCCACATCTACCCCAGCCCCCTGAAGTTAACCACAACCCTGATGTGACCCTCAATGAAATTGAGTTTGACACCTCTGTTCTACAGGCTTTGTGCCATTGATATTAGAAGGTAAATTTCAAAGTAGCAATTTTTAATAAGCTTCCCCTCCTAGGGGAGACAATTACAATGAGTACACTACTGTCTCTATGAGGGCTGTCAGAAGCCACAAACTATTTAAGCATTCTTGAAATCTATGTTGTCAGAAACTGTCAATGGTGACTTATCGAAAGGTGATAATTATGAAATTAAACAGGGATTTGGGTTGTCTTAGTAATTTTGATGCTAAAATGAACAAATGAACTTTTAAAATAATAACCTTAAAGAAGCAAGGGAAAACAGTCAAATAAAAAATAAGTTACTAGGAGGTGGCCCAGCAGTTGAACCTTCCTAAATTGCTCCAGGATTCCCACTTAATCACCACTGAATACAAAATCTGTAACCCAAGAGGAATTCACAGGTCTTCTCTAAACTGAAGAAAGCTGAAGTCAGGAGTTAACTTGTTATACTAAACCATAATGAAATACTGACAGCCATTCATAAAAGGATACTCTGGGTTGTTGTTGATGTTTTTTTTGGCTCTACTTATTAGATTTCTATCCTGATTTAATATTCAAATGGCTTTTCATTCGGCTTTAAGCAGGGGTGGGATTCAAATTTTTTAGCAACCGGTTCTGTGTGTGTTGCTTAGTTGGTGGGCGTGGATTGATAGTCATGTGACCGGGTGGATGTGGCTTGTAGTCATGTTATTGGCCAACTCAATATCACTCACATCGAGGCATGCATCTCTTCGCCCAGCCTCTCATGACTGTGGAGATGCTGCAACAGTTGTAAAAAATGGTCATAAATCACTTTTTTCAGTGCCATTGTAACTTTGAATGGTCACTCCACACAAGCAAAGTATCAGCAAAGGAGGGGAAAAAATCTCCAGAGACATTCCTGAGACAGGAAGTCTAGTCCCACCAAGAATGTAATAAGGTTTAACAGAGAGGCAGTTTCTGTAAGCAACACCAGAATGTTTCCTTCCTGCCTTCCCAGGTAATCCTCAGTAATTTCTTCTAACATCCGGTTCTCTGAACTGCTTAGAATATTAACAACCGGTTCTAGAGAATAGGTGTGAACTGGTAGAAACCCACCCCTGGCTTTAAGGCTTTTAAAAGATTTTCTGACATGTTTCTTCATGTTAGGAAGGAAGGAAGAAGTTTCCAGGGGTAGGATTCTACTGGTTCTGACGGATTCTATAGAATCGGTAGTTATGATTCTGTGCAGTTCAGAGAATCAATAAATTATGTCCCTGGCTTCCCCCGCCCCTCTCTGCCCGCCCTGCCCCTCCTGCCCACTCACCCTGTCCAGTCACTCCTCATCTCGCCCACCATTACTAAGCTGCCTTAACACGCCACTGCTGCCTGCCTTTTGCCGAGGCCCTGATCTCCCTGGGTGAGTGAGCCTGCAAGCAAGCCCTGGTTGAGTCGACTCCCCAGCTGGCCTAGGTGTTTTACAAAGTTTTGGTGTAGGAGTAAGAACTTAGAGTGTTTTCATACTGTAGGTCAGGTTTTAAGATTGTGATCATATAAAGTTAAAAGGGAATAATGATAATAAATAAAAAGTAGAATATCATAGCATAAAGTAGAAAGTTACTCTGTAGACATTTGCTCTCTTGTAAAATATATGTTATCCTGCTGTAAACATATTTCTTATGCATTTATTCATTGTTAAACATATGCATGAAATCAATTGCATCCCCCTGTATAAAGTATATGGTCCTGTTATCCACTTTTTAATCCTTCATGAATCCTTCCATAAATAATCCTTCATGAATCCTTCCAGAAATGCCACCCCTATTTCCTCCAAGAATTGGCATGTAACTATCCAACTTTCAAAATAATTCACACAAACATATTTGACCTATGGTGTAAACAAAAGGCTGAAATGGTCATGAAGCCCTACACTTCCAGATGCCTCACCCGTGAAGAGATGATCTTCAACTACAGGCTGTCCAGGGCAAGGCGGGTGGTGGAGAACGCAACCTCATCATGGGCTTCCCAGATCCAGACCCCTTGCCCAACGACACGCAAGATGTGCCCTACTTTATCGTGGGGGATGACGCCTTCTCCCTCAGAACCAAACTCATGAAGCCCTACACTTCCAGATGCCTCACCCGTGAAGAGAGGATCTTCAACTACAAGCTGTCCAGGGCAAGGCGGGTGGTGGAGAACGCCTTTGGCATCCTGGCCAACAGGTTCCAGGTACTTCTCACCACCATGCAGCATTGCACAGAGACTGTGAGGAACATCGTGGAAGCTTGCTGCATCCTGCACAATCTCATGCGCACCCACTACCCAGTGTTGCAGAACAGGCTCGTGGACCTCCAACAAGGCAAAGGGGACATGGAGCCTGGTGAATGGAGGCAAGGGCAAAACCTGATAGACATTGTGGATGGGCAAGGCCCCAACAGAGTTTCACATGAAGGGAAGAAGCAGCGCAACCTCCTGAAACAGTGGCGCAACTCTCCAGCTGGAGCAGTGGAGTGGCAAGACAGGATGATAGATGCTTAATGGATGTTTCCTTGAACCTGTCTCATCACACTCATGAGATTGGGCCATCTATGTTGAGTGGGCCTACATTGAACAGGGAATTGAATAAAGAGTTGTGTTTATGTTGAAATGTGTTGATGAATGATAAAATTGTTACTGATAATAAAGGGTTGGCACCTGGGAGGGGGGCACCTGGGAGGGGGGCACCTGGGAGGGTGGACCATACTGTCCCAGTATGCTTGCACTGGAGGTTTATCTATCCCACAGTTATTACCCATCCCACAGGTATCCCTGCCCATCCCACAGGTATCCCTGCCCATCCCACTGCTACTGAACCCATCCCACAAGCATGCAATGGCTTAAACCATTTCTAAAAGTTTCCACCAGACTTTATTTAATAAAATAAATGAAGCAAGTGTGTGAAGCAAACATAATCTTTATTAATAACAAGCTGTAAAAGAAAAATGACCCAAGTGTCCCAAGCAAAATTAAAGTCAACAGGTAGCAACCCAGTCTCTGGCACTCTTCTCAGTCACTCTGAGGCATGCCCATAGTCTCAGGGGTGAAGGGTCCAGGTGCTGTGGAGGTGGCTGCTGCTGGAGTGCTGGTCTGAGGCGCCATTGGGGTGCCTGCTCCCAAGAGGACACTTGGAGATGGTATGGGAAGAAAGCTGTCAGAGAGCTGGCTCAGTCCTGTGATGCTGAGAGCCCCTTCCTCCAGGATGTGGGGTGTCAGCCCCAATACCGATGACAGATGTTCTGAGCCCGGGCTTGGCTTTGGGATGGAGGAAGGAGGAGTGTAGTGGGGATGTCTGGTCTGCAGGTGAGCGAGGTGAGGCATGGCTGGCATCTGTGATATGGCTGGCATCTGTGGGATCGGTGGCACCGGTGGCATTTGATGTACCTGTGCCTGGACTTGGAAGGGCTGCCTGTGTTGCTGAAGCTCCTGGTAGCCGTAGCCTTGGTAGGTGAGGGTCTGTGGTAAGCCTTGGAAGGGCAGTGACATCACCCGGGGTGGAGGAGCAGACCTGGACTGGGTGGGAGCAGGTTCAGCTTGGTCTGGAGGGTTGTGAAGAAGACCAGTGATCCTGTCCTTGATCCCATGGTCATGTGATTCGGACATGTTCAAGAGGGTCTGGTTGACGTACGTTATGAAGGGCTTGCGGTTGGAGGATGGGACGTCAGTGTGTACCAGCTGAGAGAGGAGATCTACGCTGCTTCTGATGGTGTCCCTGATCTCCAGCAGGACAGTGTGGCTCTGCCCCTCCGGTCTGCCTCTCTGCCTGCTTTCTGTGGAGGTGGAGCTGGGGGTGGATGTGGGTTGTTCTCTGGTAGAAGTGCCCTCTCCTTCCTCCCACTGCATCAGGGGGTCCTCCACGCACTCCGCCATGGGGAGTGCAGCTGTCGGGTGGTCTCCATCATGGGGTGCTCCACAGATACCTGCCTGGACACAGGAGCTGAGTTTTGGCCAGAAGAGGATGGCTCTCGGCGGGCTGCCTGAGAGAGAGGGTTGTCAGAGGGGCTGCTCCTCAGTGGCAGACCTCACCCTCCAAGAAGCTGCACTTGGCCATCACGTATGTCTCTCTGTCTGTCAGCTTGACCGTGGCCTGGCCAGATTTCTTGAGGTGCAGCTTCCCGTACCAGGTGTGCATGTGCTTCCACCAGCCGAGAAGCAGCTCCGAAGTGTAGCCCAGGCTTTCCCCTTCTCTCTCCAGGCCACCTGCTTCCTTTTGATGTTTCAATAGAGCCTGTGTCCCTTCCGCCAAAGATACTCATTCTCCCTCAGCCATTCGAGCACCTCCTCCTCATGTTCCTCTTCAATGGAGTATTGCCTCCTCTCTTGTCCATGTGTATGCCTCTTCCTCCCTCTGGCAGGGCCATATGGGTGCTCATCAGAGGGGCTTCGAGGTTGTAGGGGCTTCTCCACCACACCACCACCACCAGCAGCAGCAACAACAACAGTAGCAGCAAAAGCAGGACCACCACCAGCAGCAGCAGCACCAGCACCAGCACCAGCAGCACCAGCAGCACCAGGAGCACCAGCAGGACCAGCAGCACCAGGAGCAGCACCAGCAGAGTAAGCCCCAGCAGAAGCCCCAGCACCAGGAGCAGCAGCAGCAGAAGCCCCAGCACCAGCAGAGTCAGCAGCAGCAGCAGAAGCCCCAGCAGAAGCAGAGTCTGGGCCAGGGGGTGGGATGGTGGCCCTGTCCCTCTTGCCAGGGCTGGCAGCAGATGCCACAGGGTTCCTCTTCTTCCCCATGGTTGTTAGCTGGCTGGCTGGCTGGAGCTTTGTCTGGCAGCAGGTCTTTCCTCTGAATGGTGACCTGCTTGCGAGCTGCTTCCCTTTATATCTGCGGGGCTGATGCAATTCATCCTCCTCACACGTGCAGTGAATGCTTTGCATCTGCTAGGCATCCGCTAGGCTTCCGCTAGCCTTCCACTCTGCATCCGCTGTATCCGCTCTGCATCCGCTCTGCATCCGTTCCTTCCACTGTGCGTCCGCTTCGCTATGCTCCCCCGGAAGCCCTTCGGATGTGCCATCTGCTCCCATCTGTTTCCATCCACTAGGCTTCCGTGGAGCATCTGTTTTACATCCTGGCTACATCCACCCCCGTCCATTCCTTTCCGTTGTTGTCCCCTCTGCTTAATCAAATTCGGGGCACTTTTGAAAGTGGATAACAACGGATGGAACATTTTCTCGTCTGCTGTGTCCTTTTTACAAATGTTTTGCATCCATCGGCCAATGTGACAGGCCCTTTAGTTCATTCAATATGAGAACTCCAAGGTCCTTGACAAGTTGATGGTCATCAATAAGGTCATATTCTCCTAGCTTGTATTTGGTATATAGATTTTTTTTCCCAATGTGTAGGACAGACCATTTGTTGGTAGGTATTTGGAGTTGCCAATTGTTAGCCTATTGAGACACATAATCAAGTTCTTTTTGAAGGATGGTAGCATTGATGGTGGTGTTGAATAGTTTTATTTCATCAGCAAAGAGGATGCAGTTGCTAATAAGGTGATCACAAAGGTCATTTATATTGAGTGTGGGTCTTAGAACACTTCCTTGAGGGACACCGCTGATAACTGGTGCAGGGTTTGATAGGGCATTTTCTATTTTTATGATTTGTTGCCTGTTTGTCAGGAAGGCAGTAATGCACTTGTGAAGGGATCCGGAAATGCCTTAAGAATTTAATTTTAATAGTAGTTTGTCATATACCACTGAGTCAAATGCTTTGCAGAAGTCAATGTAAATTACATCTATTGCTTTACCCTGGTCAAGAAGTGTAGTCCATATGTTTTTGCAGTGTAGAAATTGCAAATTGCAGGATATTTTTTTTCTGAAACCAAATTGTTTATTGGAGAGTAAGTTGTTAGACTCTAGGTGGAAGGCAATGCATTGATTAATAATTGATTCCATAACTTTGCTTGTGACACAACACAATGAGATTGATCTGTAGTTTTCAACCAAGAAAGGGTCACCTTTTTTGAAAATAGGGATGACCGTTGCTAAAGATCATAGGTTTGGTAAAGAGCTGGTTCTGAATGATAACTCATATATTATGCTTAATGGTTCCGCTATGGTAGTGATGAGTTTTTTTTAAGAAGAATGCACATAACCCATCAGGACCAATAGATAAGGAGGTGGCATTGTGCATTTTCTACGTTATCTTCAGTAAAGTCAATTTGTAGGTCATTGCAGGTAGTTGTCGTATGATGAGGAAATGACGGGCATGAGCCATTACTGTTAACAAAGACTGAACTGAAGAACGTGTTGAAGAGGTTTGCCTTAACAGCTTCATCGCTGTAGTCTTTCCCATTAGGACCTTTTAGAGGTGGGATGATTTTTGAGTCTTTAAGTTTGGTGATTACAAAGTTATAGAAGGCACAGATGGATTTCGTGAATTGAAGATTTTCCTCTTGTAGTAGTAATAGGTACATTCTGCCTTTATCTGTCAGCATAAGGTGTTGTATCAGTTTTTAAAGTTAGCTATGTATTTCGTTTTGTTTTTACATCATAAGGATTCTTTTTAGATTGAAGTTTTCTTATTTCTTTGGGTAATTTATTTTGTTTAGGGGGGGTTACTAATGGTACATATAGTTTAATAACTCTTTCAAGTTCAAGCAAGAAGGCGTTATAATGTTCTTCTGTAGTGTTACAGTTAGACCAAAATGTGCCAATCAAGAGATGATAAGTCGGCAGCTATGAGTGCATAATTGGCTTTTTAAAAATTGTATTTTGGAGATCCATAATTATAATCCTCTTTTAGTGGTTGTAAATTTAGACAAAAGTCAATCATGCTATGATCGCTGTTTGAAAATTGTTCCTGTATTTGTAGGCCATAAATTGAGTTTGAGCTGTTGCAGAAGATGAAGTCGAGGCAGTTGTTTAGTCTGGTGTTGTATATTAGTATACAACATTAATATCAAGTATACAGTATATATATTAGTATATATATTAGTATATCAAGTATACTAATTGATCCAGTCCCAGCATGGTAACAGCATTGTATAGGGTTGAATGAATGGGTTCAGATGTACATTCATTTAGTGTCCAATTTATAAGAATTAAGTTGAGATCACCAAGGAAAATAAGAGGGTTTAGGCAAGAGGAAGCCCATGTCAGTAGTGAAGTTAGCTTGTTTGCGTGCATTATATCGTAGTAAGGGGCTCGATAGCAAAGTAAGAAGTGGATTTTGGTATTTAAGGACAGATCACAGATGATGGTTTTGGGAAGAGCAAGCTCTTGTATAATTTTAATATTTTTTAGATTTAGAGACTTTTTGTAGAATATAGCAATTCCACCTCCTCTACGGATTTCGTGATCAGACCAATAAACTTGATATTCTCTTACAGTGGTAATGGAGTCTGGGAAAGATGCATTTAACCACATCTCACAGACAAATATGATGTTGAATGTGGCTGTGCTTAGTAAGATGAAGAATTCATACATTTTATTTGCGAGGCTTCTTGCATTGAGTAGTTTGCATTTAAGATATGAAGGAGTGAGTCTGGAGGAAATAAGTGGCGTGCATCATAACATTGGATGTTTGGGTGATGGTTATTGTGACATGGGTTGTGGCTCTTGTTTTTGATACAATCTGCATGGTAGTCAATGTATAGTTTAGTATTACTTAATTCGTGTAGTCTTTTGAGCTCAGAATGTCGTTCCCGGGATTGTACACGTTGCTGTAAGGTTAGATCAGGGAGAGAACAAAGGTACTTATGGTTGTTGTTGCTCTTTGCAAGTGAATTTATTGAGAAGATAAATTTGTGTTTGCTTGATTAGTTTTTGCAAATGACCCTGCAGAGGTGAGGAGTCATCAAGCCGTCTTTATTTCTGAGCTCAGGACCAACACGGGAAATATCAAGTATTTCATCAGGGGAGATGTTTGATAATTCTCTGATGATGTTTTTGAATGTTAGTGATCTCATCATTTTCATCGACCTCTCGACCAAACAAGATTGGTCATTTCCATTCACACTGAACAGCTTCTTTAATGAGAATGGGGATATTGATATTTTAAGGATTTGTGGTTTTTTTGTGGATTGGATTTTGGTTGCAGTTGTTGTGTAGAAGTATGGTTTGCAGATGTTTGGTGTTCACTTTTTTGTGCTGTGTCTTTTTTTCAAGGTTTGTTAGTCTTGCTTGTATAGTATTCAGGGATGCAACAATGGTGTCAAGGGATGTTATACGTGTTTCTATGGTATCAACTCAAACAGGGTATCAAACAGGGTAATATATTTTTCTAGTTTGGGTCTGCACGGTGGGCAGAAATATGGAAAAGCATTGGTGGATGATTTTACAAAGAGAGTCATTTGCTTGGGTAATCCTAAGCAATTATGGTGAGCGTAATTGTCGCAAAGAGAACATTTGATGTAATTTTCATTCTCCTTTAAAGATTCCTTGCATATAAGGCAAGAGCAAGAGTCTTGTGGTTCTTTAGTGGGGATTTCTTTCTTTTTAGTTTGTGGTTTGACATTGGATTTTTTTCCTGGCATGGTGGGTTTGTTGAGATGAGTTGTTGATTGGGTTGTCAATCAAACAAGATAATCAATGAAGTAAAATCACACCAAACAGTCAATTATACTAATCACACTTGTCAATTAATTTAGCTAATCAATAATCATTCTAATAATTAATTATACTAATCACTAAATACACTAGTCAATTAACTGCACGAATCACTAATTTACACTAAACATTCTAAACATAATAATATTCAAAACAATTAATTAGCCTAAATAATAACCATTAGTTACCAATAATCTGTAATAATCTATTAACCACTAAGGATAAATAATTGTATAATTAATTAATTAATTAGTTAAGATCAGTTTATCAATTAAACTGAGTTATATTGAGGGGAAAAATATTAGGACAGGAAGAGAATCATGGAGATGTAGGGCAGAAAGAGAAGATTAGGTTTGGGTGGTTACTGGAAGGTATATAAAAGGGGCATGTATTAGGCTAAAAATGTAGGTGAATGTTTTTTGGCAGAAGGCTACTCTTCTCTTGTCACTTAAGTTCATCATCTAGCAAACTTAGGGATCAGGTCTGTCTTATCACAGATCCCCTCATCTTTGGTCAGCGATCTTGAGAATTAGGCTGCTGCTTGAATAAGCAGGGCTGCACTCTGTGATCAGGACTTCTGATTAGTGGTATAGGTGGCAGTTTAGGCAGAGGTTTTACTGGAAGGTCAGCACTCTGGGATCTGACCTTCAGCCATTTGAAGTTGAGCAGTTGAAGCTCTGCCTTTGATCAAGGCTCCAATGGGCTCTGGACCACAGCGCACCCCAGGTAATTGGGAGCTTCGGATCCCCAGGATTTCCAGTGGTCCCCACAGGTGGTAAAGGCTACAACGGACTCTGGGCTACAGCGCTCCCTGAGGAATTAGGAGCTTCAACTCCCTGGGATCTCCGGTGTAGGTTGTGGTCTTGATGGGTGGTAAAGACTCTAACAGGCTCTGGGCTACAGTGCCACAAAAGAATCAGGAGCTCCAGTGCAATGTGTCCCACACCCCCTCCAGTTGAAAATGCTGAAATTGTTGAAGATTCCATGCAGAAGTACCTGAATGGCAAGAAAATAAATTATCAATGTAATGATGGTTTTGATATATCTGGATCAGCTGCTGTAACATGTAGACAAAATAACTGGTCACCCTAGCCAAGATGTAGGAAGGAATGTATGGTCTATATTTTTGCTGAGATTCACAACTTTCACATTGAGAGTACATTTTAAAAAAATTAGAAATGAAATATTATTAATCTGAACCACTCACTCCAAGATGAGCTGATCCTGTGTCACTGCTCTTAGATTTTCTGTTGACAAATTGATAAACCTATAGGTATTTTGATACACTCATCATTTTTCCAACCATCCCCAATTGCTCAACTTCCAACACATAGGCCCCCATTCCCCCTCAGGTGGCCAGCAAAAGGAAGCAAAATATAACCTTTAGCTAGTCAGGAATAAAATTAAGTTACAACTTAATTGCAGGACTACTCTTCAGAATAATTAGAAAGGACTGGGAGACTCTTGCCAATCGTAACTGGTATCTTGAGCTCTGGAGGATGGAGACATTGAGGGCTGGGAGATAGTGTGATACTAAACTTCCTCCAATGGGAAAGGTCTTTTTTTCTGTTCAAGAAGAAATGCAGCTCAATAGATTTGGTAATATTTCCTCTGCTTCAGATTTCCTAATCAGAGGTTGGAGGTGTCAGCCTAGATATCCAGTCTATGTGAGGTCATGAGGGATAGCTTTTAGATTAATGCAATTTTCATGTCTGGAAATAGTACTTATGGTTGCCCTGCCTACCTTGAATGATCAAACTTATTTGCTTATTTATTTTTCCTTCACTTCTACCCCATCACAATCTAAAGACTATGAGCTGCTTAAGTAGAATATAAAAACCAAATATAACATCCTCAGTATAATCAACTTAAAAACAATAAAACAACAGAACAGACTAGGTAACCTTTATTTTAATCTGTTCCCTATCATACCGATCTGATGGTTTCTAAACAACAACAAAGGATATTGAGACCATCTCCCTCACAGCCTAGGATAGAGGATTACAGTTGCATGCTTCATGATTGCGCTGGGGAAAACAGGAAGGCGGAAAAAAGTTGTAAAAATTATTGAGTTCCACTTTACAATACCTCCAGTTTAAGATGTAAAATGTTCAAGCCAGTATCACTACTTCATCACACAGATTGTAAGTGGAAGAAATAAGGGTATTTTATTCTCCTATCTTCCACTGTCACTTTCTGTTTCCTTCTTCAGATGCAGGGCAGAAACTCAGACCAGATTCTGAAAATGCATTAGAACAACAAAGCTAAAAACTTCATCTCTGATGCCAGCACAGACTAAAGCCAAGCAATTAAACTGATTGAATATTCTGAATTTGGGAGGTGGCTTACTTTTTTTTAATCCCTTTTTTCAGCAAAGGGCTGTGATTATGTCCGGATAGAAAATGGAAGAATGACTCAACATTTGGAATGGTACAAACCATTTCCAAAACGGGAGGGACAAACAATTAACTTTCATTGTGATCCTGGTTTCTTGCCTGCGAACCAGCAAACATGGCAAAGGGCTACATGCATCAATTCCCGCTTTGTCCCAGAATCAAAGTGTTTCAGTAAGTAACTGTTTCCCTTTGCAGTAGATGTTGCCAAGTATAAAATAGAACAGGCCAGGGGGATGCTATCCTGACCTTGCTTTAACCTTGAAGAAGTAGCATCCTCTAGAGAGTTCAGCCTGTTCTTGGGTTGCTCTGCCTGCTAGGGTGATGCTTCCACTGAAGTCTCTTTTCAAGGGACCCTAAAGGTTGTTTTGGAGCCCACAGTTTGCAAACCTTAAATGTGAGAGGTAAAAGGTTAGTCTTTGATAAAATATAAACAGAAAAATTCCTAATCAGCTTCTCTTCACACGTTGTCTTCTCTGTGAACTAGATATCATGCGTAGTATAAATTGCCTTCCAAGAACCATCAATGATGAACTAAGTCGCTCTTTTTTGCTTTTAGAAATATGTGATCCTTCTACACATTTTGATCATGGTCGCTTCATTCACCATATTAGAAGGTAACAACATGACATTTGTTTGTGATACGGGATATTCTCCTGCAAACCAGCAATCAACAATTACTTGCACCAAAAAGGGATGGTCACCTGCTCCAGAATGTATGTTAGGTAAGCTTTAGGAATGTCAGCTAAAATTGCCTGACCTGAAATTGCATGTGTGTGTGTGTGTGTGTGTGTGTGTGTGTCTTGTATGTGTGTGTGTGTATGTGTATATGTACACACACATATATATTTGGATATATATAATCAACTGTAAAAATAGTAAAACAACAGAACAGACTAAATAACCTTTATATTAATCTGTTTTCTCTCACCCAAATCTGATGATTTCTAAACATCAGTGAAGGTTATTGAGACCATCTCCCTCACAGCCTAGGGTAGAGGATTACAGTTGCATGCTCCATTATTGGATTAGTTTGGAAGGGAAAAGTCCAGAATAGTTCATCATGCAGAGAGGTTCATTAAACAGCTTCTTTTCTGCATGTAGTTCATAGAAGGATTTAAATTTCTTGCAGGATATCCAGTTTTCAATACAACATTTCAGAATTGCTCTAATACACAATTACCAACTATGTATCCACAATGTATTTTTCTTTAGCTTTTACAAACAAAATTAGGGTTCTTCCACCCTCCAAATGAACAATCATCATACAAAAGAAGTTTCAGAGAAAATTATTTTCACAAACACACTACCATTAATCTATGGCTGATAAATATCATGACAGCATTGATTGAAAGCACCTGTTTTCATTTCTTCAAGATGAAAAGAAATAAGTGCTGTAGGAGGAAGAGGAGCTTCCTGTCTGTAGCCTCATACGCTCCTCACCTCAAAGGGAAGCAGCCTGCAACTCACCCTTGTATTTTCTCTGCTATATGGTATATGTTGACAGTTTTGGTTTCAAAAGTGGGAGTATGTTTTCAGACATTTGCTTTAGGAAAACCAAGTGCATTTTATTTGTATGGGACCATTTTTATTTCCATTTTAGATGTAAGATGTTCTTCTCCCCTTGAAATTCCAAATGGTCAGATTACTAGTGAAGTAATGGCAAAATATTTGCCCAGGAGAAGGTACAGTATCAATGCAATACAGGTTATGCTCTTCTTGGAAGTCCTTTCATTACATGTTTGAAGAAACGTTGGACACTAAGTCCACGTTGTACAGGTATTATCCAGAGTAGGATTCTACTGGTTCAGCCCAGTTCTATAGAACTGTTGTTTCGGTTCCCGGTTGTTCAGAGAACCGGTAAAATGGGCCCCTAGCTGCCCCCCCTTCTCTCTGCCCGCTTTTCCACTCCCTGCCCAGTCAGTCCTTATTGTGCATGTGCAATATCACATGCATGCATGACAAGCTGACTGCATTCTAACCCCACTTGCTCCGCCCCTCCTTATCTCAGTCATGCACCATTGCTGTCTGAAGTCTGCCTTCAGCTGCCCATCAGCCATCGCTGTCTGCCTTCCACCATGATCTCCCTAGGTGAGTGAGGCTCTGCAAGAGAGAAAGAGAGAGAGAAAGAGAGGGAAAGAAAGAGAGAGAGAGAAGGAAGAGACAAGAAAGAAAAGAAAGAGAAAAGGGAAAGAAAGAAAAAGAGAGAGAGAAAGAAAGGAGGATGGAAGGAAGGGACAGAAAGAAAGAAAAAAGAAAGAAAGGGAAAGAGGAGAAATTTAATGAGATATATGAATGGATAGATAAATACATGTAAGGAGGGAGGGAGGGAGACAGTAAAAAAGGAGAGGAAAGTAGGATACAAAGCCTGGCTTTCAGAAGACTCTTTGAAGCAGCACAGCAATCCTGTAAGGATATCAGAGGTCATCTAATCCAACCCCCTGCTCCAGCAGGAGATCCTTACAGAATCAAAGAATAGCAGGGTTAGAAGGGTTTGTGTGTGTATGTGTCTGTGTGTGTTTGTTTCTGTGCACAGCTGTCAAAATTCCAAAAACAGGTTAAGTAGCTCTGGTGAATTCAGTCATAAATTAGAATACTTGCGAAGCAACCGGCCATTAAGTGAGGACCCCTTGTATTTGGTTTGCCAGTCACATGGCCACATGGCCATGCCTGTCAGGCCATGTGACCATCATGCCATGCCCACCCGGTCACGTGATCAACAAGCCACACACACAAATTAAGACATGCCCACAGAACCGGTTGTTAAAAAATTTGAATCCCACCTTGACCTCTGGGTATTATGTAAAGATCTTCACTATGTAGAACTGAAGTTAGAATTGGAAATGAATTTGCTTTTACTCCACTGGCTCATTCATATTATTTTGAAAAAGTTCTGTCATATTGAAAAGGCTTTTTCAATATTTTATTGCTAGAATTGTAAAATTTAATGTCCCTGTTGAACTGTGAAAGAAGAACATATTTTCATTAACATTGCCCCTCTTCTCCAAATTTTGAATTTCTACTTATATAAATCTGTTCAATTTATTTTCTAGCTAGAAATTTTTTTCTCATTTGGAAGAGTATGTGTCTTTTGGAGAACAAACATGGATTTCTATTTCACAATTAGCCTCTCCTTCTCAATCTTATGGTGCCATAGAACATAAAACTGGTTATTATTTTAAAAATCTCACATATATTACACATATTACTTAACTTCTCCATCTGTTTTCACACTTGTAGTCACCATTTTACCAAGATATGTAATGAAGATATTTGCTTATTTTTTTCCATTTATTAATCATTTGTATTCTGTTTTCCTTTCAAATTTAATGATTTCAGGGGTTCTTACATTGTTCCTCATTGTTCCATTCACATATATAATATTCATTGAAATTATTTACATTCTCAGCCAACATTGTGACTTCACTCATAAATGAAAGTATGTTCACATTCATGTCTCCAAACAATGGAAGCCTCCTTATAAGTTTTATAAATATCATCATACTTTAAAAAAGGAATATATAATAATTATGCAACACCGTGTGTGTGTCACATATCTATGAATAAAGCCCCTGTCACACTGCACCAACGGATGCAAAGAGGATGTAAAACGGACAAAAAAGCTTGCCATCCGTTGGTTAACACGATGTATCCGTTCTGTACTCACTGCCTCCGTTTTGTTTCCTCTCTATCCGTCCAGCATCCATTTATGGACATTTCATCCGCTCAGAAAGTTTTGAGCTGCTCAAAACTTTTGCGTGGAAAATGTATCCAATTCTTCCGTTCTGCATCTGCTAGGCATCCGCGAGGCATCCGTTCTGCATCCATTACGCATCCGCTATATCCGCTAGGCATCTGTTCCACTTCCGCGCAACTCGCATCCGCTCGGACGCAGGGAGGAAGCGGAACAGATGCGGAACGGATGCAGAACGGATGCCTAGTGGATGCAGCACGGAAACAAAGCATTTAAAATGGAAAAAACCTTTGCAGAGGGGACCTATCTTGGATATTAAGGATGTCTAGAGGATGCCTAGAGGATGCAAAAGGACACCTATATTGCCTATAAAAAGGGGGAGCAACTCATCTGGATCTCACTTTCAGAACAGCAGCCTTGCTGTGCGGACCTCTGCAGCCTTCATCTGACTCTTGCTCTTCCACAGCATCCAGTCAAGTCCACCGTGGATTGTAGCAAAGTCCTTTTGGCAGCCACCATCCTTCTGCAACAGTGCGAAGCCAATTACAGGATCTGTGAACCCTACTATGGGAAGAAAAAGAGGCGGCCAAGAAGCGTCTGGATATGAAGATGGTTCGCCACAAGAGCAGAGGATGGACTGTACAACAAGCTGATGGTGGAGCTCAGGAACGAAGACACTCGGACATTCCAGAACTTCCTGAGGATGCCTCCAGCCATGTTTGATGAACTTGTGGAGCGGCTGACACCCAGGTTGACCAAGGCAAACACCAACTTCCAGCCCAGCCTGGAAACTGGGCTCAAGGTGGCACTCACTCTGTGCCACCTGGCCTCAGGGACCACCTACAGGAGCATGCAGTATGGCTGGAGGGTGCCACACAACACCATCAGCATTGTGGTCAGAGAAGTGGTGCAGGCCATCATCAAAGAATACCTGGAGGATCTCCTCAGTGCCCCTCCACTGAAGAAGGATGGAAGAAAGTTGCAGAGCAGTGGTATCATAGGTGGAACTTCCCCCACACCGTTGGAGCCATCGATGGCAAGCACGTGGCCTGCAAAGCGCCAGCCAACTCAGGGTCCTCTTGTCACAACTACAAGGGCTTCTTCAGCATCATCCTCTTCACCATGGTCGATGCTGACTACAGGTTCATGTACATTGATGCTTCAGGCAACGGCTCATCTTCAGATGCCCAGGTATACAAGGCAAGTGACCTCAAGGGTGGGCTGGAACGCAACCTCATCGTGGGCTTCCCAGATCCAGAACCCCTGCCCAACGACACGCAAGATGTGCCCTACTTCATCATGGGGGATGACGCCTCCTCCCTCACAACGTACCTCATGAAGCCCTACACCTCCAAATGCCTCACCCGTGAAGAGAGGATCTTCAAATACAGGCTGTCCAGGGCAAGGCGGGTGGTGGAGAACGCCTTTGGCATCCTGGCCAACAAGTTCCAGGTACTTCTCACCACCATGCAGCATCACCCAGAGACCGTGAGGAGGATCGTGGAAGCTTGCTGCATCCTGCACAATCTCATGCTCACCCGCTACCCAGTCTTGCAGAACAGGCTCATGGACCTCCAACAAGGCAAGGGGGACATGAAGCCTGGGGAATGGAGGCAAGGGCAAAACCTGATAGACACTGAGGATGTGCAAGGCCCCAACAGAGCCTCACGTGGAGGGAAGAAGCAGCGCAACCTCCTGAAACACTGGTGCAATTTCCCAGCTGGAGCAGTGGAGTGGCAAGACAGGATGGTAGATGCTTAATGGATGCTTCCTTCAGCCTGTCTCATCACACTGATGAGATTGTGCCATGTATGTTGAGTGGCCCTACAATGAATAGGGCATTAATAAAGAGTTTTGTTTATGTTGAAATGTGTTGATCAATGAATAAATTGTTATTGATAATAAAGGGCCATCTGTGTGGCAGCTGGGAGGTGGACCATCCAGTCCCACTATGCTTGCACTGGAGGTTTATCTATCCCACTGCTATTACCCATTCCACAGGTATCCCTGCCCATCCCACTGCTATCCTAACCCATCCCACAGCTATTATCCATCCCACAGGTATCCCTGCCCATCCCACTGCTATCCTAACCCATCCCACAGCTATTACCCATCCCACAGGTATCCCTGCCCATCCCACTGCTATCCTTACCCATCCCACAAGCATGCAAAGGCTTAAACCATTTCTAAAAGTTTCCACCAAGACTTTATTTACTAAAGGAACTAAACCAAGTGTGTGAAGCAAAGATAACCTTTATTAATAACAAACTGTTAAAGCAAAATGACCCAAGTAAAGTGTCCAAGCAAAGATAAAGTCAACAGGTAGCAACCCAGTCTCTGGCACTCTTCTCAGTCATTCTGAGGCATGCCCATAGTCTCAGGGGTGAAGGGTCGAGGTGCTGTGGAGGTGGCTGCTGCTGGAGTGCTGGTCTGAGACACCATTGGGGTGCCTGGCCCCAAGAGGACAACAGGGGATGGTGTTTGGAGGAAGCTCTCAGAGAGCTGGCTCAGTCCTGTGATGTAGGGAGCCCCTTCCTTCATGACATGGGGTGTCAGTCCCAAGACATTGGTCAGATGTTCTGAGGCCGGGCTTGGCTGTGGGGTGGAGGAAGGAGGAGTGTACTGGGGCTGTCTGGTCTGCAGCTGAGCGAGGTGAGGCGTGGCTAGCATCTGTGGTGTGGGTGGCATCTGTGGTGTGGGTGGCATCTGTGGCATTGGTGGCATTGGTGGCATCGGTGGTATCGGTGGCATCGGTGGCATCAGTGGCGTACGATGTACCTGTGCCTAGACTGGAAAGGGCTGCCTGTGCTGCTGGAACTCCCGGTAGCCATAGCCTTGGTTGGTGAGAGCCTGTGGAAAGCCTTGGAAGGGCTGTGACATCACCTGGGGTGGAGGAGAAGACCTGGACTGGGTCGGAACAGGTTCAGCTGGGCCTGGAGGGTTGTGCAGAAGACCTTTGATCCTCTCCTTTATCACCTGGTACTGTGATTTGGACATGTCCATGAGGGTCTGGTTGACATAGGTGAGGAAGGGCTTGCGGTTTGAGGATGGTATGTCGGTGTGTACCAGCTGAGAGAGGAGATCTACACTACTTTTGATGGTGTCCCTGATCTCCAGCAGGACAGTGTGGTTCTGCCCCTCCGGTCTGCCTCTCTGCCTGCTTTCTGTGGAGGTGGAGCTGGGGGTGGGGGTGGGTTGGTCTCTCATGTCAGCACCCTCTCCTTGCTCCCACTGCGTCAGGGGGTCCTCCACGCACTCCACCACGGGGAGTGCAGCTCTCGGGAGGGTCTCCATCATGGGGCACTCCACAGATACCTGCCTGGACACAGGAGCTGACTCTTGGCCAGAAGAGGACTGGCTCTCTGTGGGATGCCTGAGAGAGAGGGTAGACAGAGGGGCTGCTCCTCGGTGGTGGACCTCACCCTCCAAGAAGCTGCACTTGGCCATCATGTAGGTCTCCCGGTCAGTGAGCTTGACCTGTGATGTTGAGAGCCCCTGGCCAGACTTCTTGAGGTGCAGCTTCCCATACCAGGTGTGCATGTGCTTCCACCACCCGAGGAGGACCTCCGAAGTGTAGCCCAGGCTCTCCGCCTTCTCTCTCCAAGCTGCCTGCTTCCGCTTGGTGTCTCGATAGAGCCTGTGTCCCTCCCACCAGAGGTACTCATTCTCCCTCAGCCATTCAAGCACCTCATCCTCATGTTCCTCTTCGATGGAGTACTGCCTCCTCTCCCTATCATGCAATTGCCTCTTCTTCCCTCTGGCAGGGCCTTCTGGGCCCTCATCAGAAGGGCTTTGAGGTTCTAGGGGATGGTACACTACACCAGCAGCAGCAGCAACAACAGCAGCAGCAAAAGCAGGACCAGCAGCACCATCAGGACCAGCAGCACCAGTAGCACCAGCAGCACCAGCAGGACCAGGAGCAGCAGCAGCAGCAGCAGAGTCAGCACCAGCAGAAGCACCAGCACCAGGAGCAGCAGCAACAGAGTAAGCACCAGCAGAAGCACCAGCACCAGGAGCAGCACCAGCAGAAGCCCCAGCACCAGCAGAGTCAGCCCGAGCAGCAGAAGCCCCAGCAGAAGCAGAATCAGGGCCAGGGGGTGGGATGGTGGCTCTGTCCTTCTTGCCAGGGCTGGCAGGAGTAGGCACAGGCTTCCTCTTCTTCCCCATGGTTGTTGGCTGGAGATGTGTCTGGCAGCAGGTTTTTCCTCTGAATGGTGACCTGCTTGCAAGCTGCATCCTTTATATCCATGGGGCTGACGCAATGCATCCTCCCCGCATGCGCAGTGAACGCTTTGCATCCGCTAGGCATCCGCTAAGCATCCACTTGGCGTCCGCTCTGCATCCGTGTCATCCGCTAGGCATCCGCTCTGCATCCGCTCTGCATCCGCTCCTTCTGCTGCGCATCCGCTTCTCTTTGCTCCCCTGGAAACCCTGCGAATGTGCCATCCGCTTCCATCCATTTCCATCTGCTAGGTTTCCATGGAGCATCCGCTTTAAATCCTCGCTACGTCCTCTCCCCATCTGTTCCTTTCCCTTGTTGTCTGCTCTGTTTATGCAAATTTGGGGCACTTTTGAGACCGGATAACAACAGATGGAACATTTTCTCGGCCGCTGTGTCCTTTTTACATACTTTTTGCATCCGTCGGCCAATGTGGCAGGGCCTTAAGTTACAAATAGATTAACTATAAAGCAGGTCAGCTACAAAATCCAAAACCAAGATATGTTTTGTTCAGCAAGACATCAATTATTTTCAAGAACTGACATGTGCTGAGTCTCAAAAGTTGTTTTACCATCTCAATGAATTAGATATCCTCATACATGAATCAAAATCCTTTTGATTGGACCACGTATGAAAAGCTGTTATGTCTAGAAAGCATATTATTCACATGCAAAAAAGAGAGACAAATGCAGCTTACATGAAGGAGATTCTTATAAGGTTTGCAAAAAATAAGAAAATATGGGAATAAATTGTTGTATGAGAGAACAGAAATCGCATAACTTGCAAAAATCTGTAAGAAATTATATTCCATGCACAATATTGAACATAAATAGAAGAAGTCTTGAACATGTTGCGGAGACTTAAAATTAACGAATTTACTGAACAAAATGGATCAATATTAAGCAAATCCATAACAAATCAAGAGACCAAAACATCAATGTAAAAAAAAAAAAAACTAAAAACAGGAAGGCAGCAGTAATGCCTTCTAG
>BLBF01017026.1:0-12222 GCA_015471245.1 Laticauda colubrina
TCTATCTATCTATCTATCTATCTATCTATCTATCTATCTATCTATCCATCCATCATCTATCTATCTATCTATCTATCTATCTATCTATCTATTGATTTATCTATCTATCAATCATCTATCATGATGTCACATCCATATATGAAAGTGATACAGTTGGGGCATGGTAGGGCAATGTAGCAAAATTCTACAGATATCAGTGAAGAGAGGAGCGTTTTGATGGCTTAGACTTGTAAGTACTATGTTTATGACATGTTTCAGTAGAAAAGTCAGTTCATTATATTTTAAAAATTAATGTTTGCTTCTCGCTATGGATTGTTATTTTCAGTAAATAAAGATCACTTTGCCTTTGAACCAATACAAGTCTAGATTTTAGTAGCACAATGTTGAATAGGTATTTAATTTTGCCTCCTGAGTCCCAGAAGATCAGCTGGGTTTTCTTTTGTTGCCCTGCACAGGAGAATGGGGCTGGAAAGCAAGTTAGTGGAGTGGGGAGGGAATGGAGATTTTGCAGTATCCTTCCCGTCATGCCCACCAAGCCACTCCCACCAAGCCATGCTACACTCACTAAGCCATGCCCACAGAACCGTTAGTGAAAAAAATTGAATCCCACCACTGCCCTGCAGGATTATTTTATTTAATTGATGAGATCTGAAACCTGTCACAAAGAGTCCTGAAATTCAGATTTAGTAGACACCTTTCTCCCTTTGAAGATTTCAATAGAATCTTGATTTAACAGCTCTTCTGAGGGAAGTGGATTCCCTCAGCTTTCCTCCCTTTCTTTCTACAAAATATCATCTACTTGGGGAAAACCATCAACCATATTATTATTATTTTGCTATGATTTTATTAGAGGTTACAAAAATAAAGATGAAATAAACTAATAGAAACTAAGAAAGGTATAAAAATGAAATATTGAAAATGGGGTAAGGCTGGGGTGGAGGCTACTAAAACAATGGCTATGAAGGATATGTTAGGCATAGGGTGATAGACAGAAGAGTCACTCCTGATTTACTGGCAGCCTTCAATACTACAGATCAGGTGCTGAACTTGCTAATGGTTCATGAGTGGCAGAGGCTTTCTGCTAAGGAAGGACAGGCTCTCCGGCTTCACTGGACAGATCCAATAGTTACAGAGTGATAGAGGGTCATGACTCATCACATCAGTAATCTAGCTATGAAAGAAACATTTCCCGTGCCTTAGATGATGGTAACTAAAAAAAAAAAAAATCTTAAGTCACAGTAAATTAGTATTTGTTTTAACTTGGCTAGGAAAAGCCATTCTGAACATCTTGCTATTTTTCATTTTGATGAAGAAGTAATCAAAAGAAACTGGCCCATAATTTTGAACTTTAGAATAGGCTTGTAAAAATAGGATAACATATGATATCTTAAAAAGCGGCATTACCATTTTAAAATAACAGAACTGGAAGGGACCTTGGAGGTCTTCTAGTCTAACCCCTGGCTCAAGCAGGAGACCCTATACCATTCCAGACAAGTGACTGTCCAATCTTTTCTTTAAAGCCTCTAGTGATGGAGAACAGACAACTTCTGAAGGCAAGCTGTTCCATTAGTTAATTGTTATCACTGATAGGGAAATTTCTCCTTAGTTGTAAGTTGCTTCTTTGTTTGATTAGTTCCCATCCATTACTCCTTGCCTTGCCTTCTGGTGTTTTGGAAAATAGGTTGCCCCCCTCTTCTTTGTGGCAGCCCCTCAAATATCGGAACACTGTTATCATGTTTGTTCCGTTCGGAAATAAGTTGCGCGAGACCGGGTTCCAACAAGAACTCTTTTATTTCAACAAGTAATGCAATGGTAACGGAACAACAGCCCAAGCCGCGGCAGCCCTTCTTGTAGAGGCTTGCTCGCGGCTAGTGGCCAATGACAGTACTTTAAGTGTTCCCGCCATCCGGAGGGCCAATCGGATTGGTTCCTAAATAACCAATCCGAGAACGGCCTTCTCGGCCAATCAGTTTAAGGCATTTGGAGTCTACCAAGTTCTATCAACAGTGTCACCCCTAATCCTTCTTTTCACTAAACAAACCAAATTCCTGCAACCGTTCTTAATTATGAATTGGCTGGAGTAGACTGGCATGAAGAAGAAGGACATAACTGAGTCTGAATCACAACTCCCTAGAAATTATTTTAAGGCATGGATCTTACTATGCTAATTAGTAGGGAATCTCATCCTATGAAGAAAGAAATGCATGTCCAACTTATTTGCATAATAATCTGTCCCCTTCTATTTGAATCATAAAGGGAAGAGAGCATTTAGATCCTACTTTAATCCTTTCCTCAATAAGGGACCAGAATTAAAGCATTTCTAACAGATAAATGTCTAGTGTTCATTTTAATTCATCCAGTAAATGAAAGCTCACCATGTTCCTGGGTTACTGTTTCTAATATCAAACTATTAGGATGTGTTCTAATATTTAAACGGCATTTAATCAGATATTCTACTTAAAATTTAGATACTGTGATGAAATTTTACCTTATTTTATGTTCTACCCTTTGAGATCTTGACCTTTGTGTAGTCTCTTTTTAAGTACCAGCAAAGAGCTAGATGATGCAAATCTTCTTTTCTCCAGACTAAACTTTCCCAGTTGCAACATAGGACTTTGTTTCCAGTCTCTGATCATCCTAACTCCTGAGTATAGAACCAGTCTGGAACCCTAAATTTCCCTCACTGAAATCCACGGTCCGAGGAACTATTGAAAACCAGTCATTCAATATGACTTTGATCTAGCTATGTATCCACTTAATTATCATTTCCTCCAGCCTTCAGATCACTTGTGTGCTAATCAAATATCTTAAGTACTTTGTCAAAAGCTTGGCTGAAATCAAGATATTCTGCATCTGCAGTACTTTCACAATTCATTCAGAAAGCTAACCAATTAACAATTGAGGCAAGATTATTATGGCAAGAATTGTTTTTAGTTCCCTGGCTGCTCTTTTTATCCCTTTTTGAAGGATAATATTCACCTTCCTCTAATAATCTGAAACTTCATTCTTAAACATTATACATAAAAAAACAATCTGGCCATCAGCAACTTCTTTTAGTGCCAAGTATCAAAAACTGCAGCAACACTTTCCCCCAACATTTCTCCTATTTAGTTGACTAAATAGCAACAGGTTGAGAAGCTTCGACCTTTAAAGGAGAATATTGTCAGCAAAGACAAGTTTGGAATTTCCTGAAAGGCTCATACATGGCAGAGTTTGTCTCTCAAATAATATAAAAGTAATTAAACTCTCCATCACTGCTATTATATGCTTCTTTGAAAAGTTCTGCTACAACAGGCCAAATACACTTAGTCTAGCAATCCATGTCATTCAGTGGCTAACCACTGTGTTCAGCAATCTGAATTTATGTCTCTTCATTGTATCTTCCAGGATACATTCTAAAAGAACTCTGTGAGTTGTTAATACACTGTTGAATACAAAAGTTTAGTTCCAGTTCTTTTGCTTGAAACTCTAAATAATTGGACAGGATTCCACAGGAACTAACTTCTGTTACAAGTCTCTTCTCTGTACACAATAGTGCCCTAAATATTATTCCCTGCAGAGTATTGATTGTAGGGAACAGGTCTTTCTGTGTGATGACACCTATCTTCTTGAATTACATCTCTAGAGCTATTATTTGGTATCTATTTTGGTTGGCTTCTGGCATATTGAAAAATTAATATTTTTTTAAAAAAGGTTTGCATAGCTCAGCTACTATAGCAGGGATTTTTATCCTGTAATATACAACAGGATGTCATTGTTTAACATAATTATTGTATTTTTTTCAAGTTGTTTTAGTTTGGTCTTGTTTTTGTCATTGTTATTATTAATATTTTGGTGTAAAATGAACTGTCCAGAATAGGCAACTTGGTGGTATAACAAATAGCAAAACTTTTTAAAAATGCCTTTTTTGTTTTTTTAAAAGACTTATTTTCTGTTCTTGGGAAACTGGTTCTAACTGCTAAAAAGTATATAGATTACAAATAGTTACTGACTTGCAACCATTTGTTTAATGGCCATTCGAAGTTACAGCAGCACTGAAAAAAGTGACTTATGGCCAGTCCTTACACTTATGATGGTTGCAGAATCCCTGCAATCATATGATCAAAAATTGGGCACTTGGCCACCAGCATGCATTACAATAGTACTGTAGAAGGAAATATTGGGTAATACCTTAATTTAACAAGGATATGGGTAAGCAGTATGTCTTTATTTCATTTGACAAATAGCCATGCTGTAGGAAGCCATAATGCTTACATTTCTAGGAATGGGAGAATATTATTCAGAATTATGGCTCAGCTAACTAACTAAGGAATCTCCTTCTTTCTTAGCTACAAATGAGGTGGGAAATCACCAATATCTAAACAAGCTAAGTCTTGCTCTTTCATTAAACTGAGCAGCAGCCTTTATAAATAAAATAGGGATTTACAGTTCAGAATTTCAGTGCAAAGACTCAAGCAAAGTTAGATGATCTTCACTGGTCCTTTCATATCAATGGCCTTTTCTAACATCTCATTAACCAATATAATCTGTGAAGGCATATGGTATTTTGTATACATGTACATCTTCCTATAGAATAGAATAGAATAGAATAGAATAGAATAGAACAGAACAGAACAGAACAGAACAGAACAGAACAGAATAGAATATAATTTTTTATTGGCCAAGTGTGATTGGACACACAAAGAATTTGTCTTGGTGCATATACTCTCATTGTACATAAAAGAAAAGGTACATCTGTCGAGAGTCAAGAATCATAAGGTACAACATTTAATAATAGTCATAGCGTACAATATGCAATCAAATCATACTAAGAAACATTCCATATAAATTGTCAGGATACAAGCAACAAAGTTATAGTCATACAGTTACAAGTGGGAGGGAAAGGGTGATAAAGAGTGATGAGAAGATTAATAGTAATAGTAGTGCAGACTTTGTAAATTGTTGGACAGCATTGAGGGAATTATTTGTTTAGCAGAGTGATGGCGTTCGGGGGAAAACTGTCCTTATGTATAATTGTTTTGGTGTGCAGTGCTCTGTAGTGTCGTTTTGAGGGTAGAAGTTGAAACAGTTTATGCCCAGGATATAAGTAGTCTGTAAATATTTCACAGCCCTCTTTTTGACTTGTGCAGTATACTCTATGCAAACATGCACCTATATTTCAAATTAACATTTATCCTTTAACCTCAAGGTTAAATTAAATGGAATAAACTTTTAAAACAAGTAACTTGTGTGATAGTTCTAACAACAAATGCATATTTATCTGATGGTTTGGAATCCTTCTCTAAGAATTTTATACATGAGCAGCTTTTCTGGAAGACAGAACTGGTTCCCAGATTGCTGTGCTATTAAAAAGATGTTATGAGCCCAGCCATGCATCTTATATTATCTACTTGAAGCTATTTCCAGAGTTTACTTTGTTCACTATCCATTCTGTAAGCACCATCATTCTTTCTTCCAGAAGATCACACCATCAACACATCATTACCAATTATTGTTATTGTTATTACTTTTCAGATATGTATTTTAATACATTTGAGTTTACATATAATACAATACATCTGAGAAATATTTTAGCTAGCAAGAGATAACTATTTTTTGACACCTATTTTTTGATGCCTTAGAATCTGTTTGCACTATTCATGCAGAGATGAAAGTTTTGCTGATGTGAAGTAGGATGCTATGTTAAAATAAAATAGACGTGGGCAAAGATATTGTGTTCTTTTCCTTAACTGTTCCCATTTATTTTAATGACAGAGAGTTTAGTTCCCTTACCTTTCTGGTTAAGGAAAAAGTGTGAATGTCCCACCTTTTTTTTTTTCTACAATCATCCTTTCAAAGGCCTGCAGCCTTTCAAGCTTCAGGCATATAACTACTAAATTGCAAAGGAAGACATCCTGAGAAAACTTTTTTCTATTTTTACAGATACAGGGGAGATTTTCCTTCAGAAATTGCAGGAGTATTCCTCTGCTTATAAAGTGGATGGAGAAATTTGAAAGACTATCAACTTTAAAATGAAGTTTACATATAGGGCAAAATAAAGATTTTGTAGATAGAACAAATGCATGGTTAGCATCAACTAACCAGCTTCCCCATTGACTTTGCTTGTGAGAAGCTGTTTGAAATTAGGATTGTGTGGAGGTATACTTCTCCAGTCAGAGTTGCTGCATGATTTGGAAGACCTTTGGACTGATCGCTCTTCAAAAAGCAAGTGGCAGCTGTGGTTAATAGGACCTTGGCAGAAGTTCATCCTGTGCAGCAATCATGTCCATTTCTGGCTAGGAGGTATCATACATGATGATTCATGCTTTCATCACCTAATTAGAGTATAGATAGTCCTTGATTAACAACCACAAAATGAGACCAGCAATTTCATGTCCTGCTGTAGCTGTGCCTCAACTGACCAGGTTCAGCTGGGCTGTTTGTCTGATCTCTCCTCCCCTGATGTGCCTGGGACTGGCTCATCCTTCTCTGAGCTGGCATCCAGAGAAGGATTCAGAGAAGGATCCAGAGAAGCATCCTATCTAACAAAATGACATTCAGTGTGGAGAAAAGTAAAGTCCTACTCTTAGGCAAGAAAAACCAAAAGTACTCATATAGACTGGGTGAAACCAGGCTCAATAGCAGTAACTGTGAGAGGGATCTTGGAGTCTTAGTGGACAACCAGCTAAATATGAGCCAGCAGTGTGCAACAGCAGCCAAAAAAGCCAACGCAATCCTAACAGAGGGATATAATTAAGATCAAGTGATCAAGTTTTAATACCACTCTATAAAGCCTTAGTAAGACCAGACCGATAGACTGCATCCAGTTTTGTTCACCACATTATAAAAAAAAATTTGACACTCTGGAAAAAGTACAGAGAAGAGCAACCAGGATGATTAGGGGACTGGAGGCTAAAACATATGAAGAACGGTTACAGGAACTGGGTGTGGTTAGTCTAGTGAAGGGAAGGACCAGGGGAGACATGATAGCAGTCTTCCAATATTTGAGAGGAATATTTGCCACAGAGAGGAAGGGGTCAAGCTATTTTCCAAGGCACCTGAAAGCCAGACAAGGAATAATGGATGGAAACTGAACAAGGAAATGTTCAACCTGGAAATAAGGAGAAATTTTCTGACAGTGAGAACAATCAACCAATGGAACAACTTGCCCTCGGAAGTTGTGGGAATGCCATCACTGGAGCCTTTCAAGAAGAGATTGGACTGCCATTTGTCAGAAATGGTGTAGGGTCTCCTGCTTGGGCGGGGAGTTGGACTAGATGACCTACAAGGTCCCTTCCAACTCTGTTGATCTGTAATCTGCAAGGTCATCTGAAACAAACAAAATGTTAAAAAGTTACGATATTTATGTAGTAACTTAGCAAGCATACCTAAATTATATTAAAACCACCAAAACATCTTTACAATCCCCAAGGCATGTCACAACTTTTGAGCACCCCTATTGTTTGGAAATTGAAAGTTGAAAAAATTGATACACCCTACAATCACATGGTCATGCCAGCCACATGACCACGGAGATGTCTTAGGACAGCATTGGCTCTACGGCTTTGTAATGGAGATGAGAACTGTGCTGTACAGCCGGAAACGACTAGCATGTATGTGTGAGGGAAGCCTTTACTTTTACCTTACAATCACAGTAACTTCCTACAATTGCTGAACAGAAAAGTCATGAATGACTTTATATTATACTCTACATATCCTTGAAGATCATTTGGAAGCTGCAGCTAATCCAAAATGCAGGATTTCAGTCATTTTTCTAAATTTCTCATAATATCACTATCCCACTACAACTTGCAGTGGTTACCAGTAGGTGCACTTGGAAGTGCTGGTTGTCATTGATACTGTAAATGGCATAGCTGGACTACAGGATTGCTCCTCTTCCAGTGTTCCTATTAGCCGTATTCGATGTAGCAAAGAGGGCATGTTCTTAGTCCCCTGTATTAATTAATGTTATCTTGTTGGATCCAGGAGTCATAGCCCTGCCTTGTAGATGGTAGATGGTTCCAACCTTGTTAACCTTTTGCAAGGCTCTGAGGACCTGGTTATTTCTTACAGCATTTGGACCAGGAAGCTAGGCGAGCTTTTTTGTTGATATAGTTTTATGATTGCTTATCTGGGATTCTTGTTTATAACGGTTGGTTTTTAATCTTTGCACTCCTCCCAGTGTTATTGTTGTGAGATGGTCAGCTATATAAATTATTAAACTCCTAACTAATTAATCCCAAAATACAGAAATAACATTTCCAGTTGAATTAAAAAAAAAACATTCTAGTCATAAAGGTATTTTAACAGTGGAACCAATTACCCAAGGATGTTTCCTTACTGGATGTTGAAGTAAAGGCTGGACAGTTATTTGACAAAGATGTATAATTTGGATTTTTATAGTAAAAAAGGGGAAGCATTCAGTTTTCAAACGTTTCCTTCCTTTTATTTTCTAAGTATGTCTCAGAAGAACTGATGTAGCCGAAACTAGCAAATCAACAAATCATAATGAGATTAAGAGTAGACCAAGATGCAAAGTTTGATTTGTGTTTTCTGATTCTTGGGTAAGAAGAAACTTTGTGTTTAGAGATCTGAAAGTGGGACAGAAAAGGCAATGGTTGGCTATATTTTGAAATATAGTCTGAGTTCTCAGGCTGTAATAGATTTAAATATCAGCTCATGGTGAGGAATTCAAGACAAAGAAAGTTTTTATTTGAAAAACATGTCAAAGGAAAAACACACAGCCAATTAAATGGAAGAGCAGCTTTGTAATTTCTGCACCTAGTCCTGAACATAGGGCTATTTTCTCAGCTTTTCCTTTCCACGTTTTTGACAATATCAACAATACCCTAAAGCCATATTAAAACAGAAAGCCTGCTCATTGTTACCTTAGGTAACACAAAATAGTTTACATGTCAAACAACAGCTCACAAATATGGTATGTGGCAATAAAAGGCTAACTGTGGAATTGGTTGGTAGAGCAGAGCTGTTAGACTCGCAGCCCACAGGCTGGATGCGTCACGTGCTGACCACGCCCATGCCCAGTTTAGCAAAGGGGGGGAAAGTCCCAATACATCAGAGGTGGTATTTAGCAGGTTCTGCCCAGTTCTGGAGAACCTTAATGGAAATTTTGAGTAGTTTGGAGAGCTGGCCAACACCATCTCTAACTGAAGATTTTACAGTATCCTTTCCCTGCCACCCGTACCGAGCCACGCCCATAGAACCAGTAGAAAAAAAATGTGAATCCCACCACTGAGATACATCATGTGATGCTGCTGTGATGCCGTGAGTTTGACATTGCTATTGTAGAGGAAAGTTAAAATTATTTGGAATCAGGCCACTTGTAGTCATTTAATTGCTAATTTAATTGTCCATTGAGCTTTTAGTCATTAGTCCTGAAATCTCACCCAAATTGTTTCATTAAAAAGTACTATTTACCAGGTGCTCTCAATGTATTTCCTATGCATTGGAAGTTTTTAGTTGTTTGGCATAAAGTTTAGGCCATTTATTCGTGAACTCTCTGCGATCTTCAAAGAGAAGTTGGATTAATCCTATCTAAGGAGTAAATGCAGGTGGGTTTTTTTGCTTCTTTAAAGCAAACAAACTGAAATCAGCTATAGAGGATATGTAAAGTTAATGGTCCATTTCACAGTAGTCTTCTCTACCCAATTTTGGGCCATGTTAATTATTCCCAAGATATGCGAAAGTTAAGATGTAGTACATTGCCTGAGTTAATTAATATATTAGACTGAGATGGAATGTGTGGTATTTAGTTTTGGTTTGGTGCATCCTATGAATCTAGCTAATTTGGATTTGTAAATCATAACTTTTCATGAACATCTTGTTCCCAAAGACCTGGATGCAGTTTTCCAGGATTTTGTAAAAGCTTCCACTAAATTGTAATTTTTAATAGGACATAGATGAAAACATGAATTACACATGTAGTAACATCAACAGTATTTAATTAATATAATTAAAATTTAATTTAATTTTTGGAATGAACCAACTCATTTATTTCTCCTGGCCCTACAATCCCCTATTTAAAATAATGGTCCCATCTGCCATTCAAAGGTCAATTATTTATCTCTCCCCAAAGTTCTGTTGCTGGCTAGGATAATGTGTGAACCCAGCCAATGATGGTTGGCATAGGACAAGACATGAATTTAGTTACTTCTCTAAGGTTCTGAGAAATTTACTTATCCATATCATTTTTATTCATTCTCCCTCTTCCTGTTTAATGAAGCGCAATCTGCTTTCACCAAATTTACTTTGATAAAACCATTTTATTCAGAATATATGAATATGTCTGCCAGTGATTTACAGATTCAATTGGTGCAAGCTTTGAAGTAAAGACTTGCCTCAATCTATAGAAGGGCTGTCAAACTCACAGCCTGTGGGCCAGGTGTGTCACATGCTGGCCACTCCCATGCCCAGTTTAGCGAAGGGGAAAACAGTCCCGATACATCATTTGATGACGCTGTGATGATACAAGTTTGAACCCCTGATCTATAGTAACTAATTTTCAATACATGGCTGATTTTCAGCAGTCAAAATTTAAAATTTAATTGATAATGATTTTAGCCCTTGAATCATAGATTCCATAAGATTGGGCTAGATCATAGAGAACCTTGGAAACTAATTTTTTAAGTATAGACTTTCTATATACTGTGACTGAGACAGTTTAATGTAACATCAATAAATAAATACATCAATAAATAAAATTCTTGCACGAGAGTGGACAAAGACTAGAAATTAAATGAGATTAACAGAAATAGAAAAAAGTACATAGTTTTAATATGGAGAAGACTGATGAACAAATACAAAAGTAGTCTTTGCATAGCGAGGTAGAAAAAATTAAATAAGGTTTTTTTTTTATTTGTCTTAACAAACTACAGATAGAAATAAAAAACAAAGGGGGAAAAATACAAAAAGCAGCAACAATACAGAAAACCATCTAACAAATGAACAAACAACATCCACTGCAATGGATACAACCTTTTAAAAGGTTGAAAACTATCTAACATGTACCTGATATTGGACTGAGGAACAACAACTGTATTCAGATTGCTTGAGAATTCCTCAGTTTATCTTGGTAGTGTCTATGTGGCAAGGTTGCTGCTGCTGGTATTGTTATTTTCTATTCAACTTTATTTGGAGAACTTCCACATTACACATATTTCCCAAGTGAAAAAAAGATGTTTCTCCTGGGATTTCACTGAAATGTAGGAATCCAAGGATGCTGCAAATTGCTGGAATGATGATTGCATGATCTTTGGCCATAAAGCAGAGGGAGTCAGTCTATTCTCCAAAGCACCTGAAGGCAGGACAAGAGACAATGGGTGGAAACTAATCAAGGAGAAAACCAATCTAGAACTAAGGAGAAATTTCCTGACTGCTAGAACAATTAATCAGTGGAACAACTTCCCTCCAGAAGTTGTGAATTCTCCAACACTGGAAGTTTTTAAGAAGAAATTTGACAGCCATTTATCTGAAATGGTATAGGGTTTCCTGCCTGACCAAGGTGTTGGACTACAAGACATCCAAGGCCCCTTCCATCTCTGTTATTCTGTATTATGTATACAAAGGCAAAAGTGACCACAGGAAGAATCAAGAAAGAAGCATTGTTATATCATTAAACCCTGCCCTTTAAGAGCCATGGTGGTGCAGCAGTTAGCATGCAACATTGCAGATTAATTCTGTTAACTGTAGGCAGTTTGGCAATTCGAGTCTCAGAGGTTCAAGGTTGACTCAGCCTTCCATCCAGAGTTGGTATTCAGCAGGTTCTGACCAGTTATGGAGAACCGGTAGTGGAAATTTTGAGTTGTTCGGAGAACTGGCAAATACCACCTCTGACTGGCCGCACCCCCATCTATTCTCTTCTTCCCGAGTCCCAGCTGATCGGCTGGGTCTTCTTTGGTTGCCCTGCACAGAAGAATGGAGCTGGAAAGCAGATTAAAGGGGTGGGGAGGGAATGGGATTTTGCAGTAATCTTCCCCTGCCAAGTCCACCAAGCCATACCCACCAAGCCATGCCCACAAAACCAGTAGTAAAATTTTTTGAATCCCACCGTTTCCATCCTTCCAAGGTGAATAAAATGAGGAGCCAGATCGTTGGTGGCAATGTGCTAACTCTATAGAGAGGGCTATAAAGCACTGTGAAGAAGTACATGCATCTAAGTGCCATTGCTTTCTTTCTTTCTATCTATCTATCTATCTATCTATCTATCTATCTATCTATCTATCT
>BLBF01017030.1:6151-17421 GCA_015471245.1 Laticauda colubrina
TTAGGTGAACATGATTTGCCCTTCCTGTTTTGGGGGCATCTAGTATGCCAGTCCTCGACATATGACCACAATTGACCCCTGAGAATTTTGGTTGCTAAGGAGGATGGTTGGTAAAGTGAAGTCGTTCTTTCCCCCCACTCTGTTTGATTGCCTTTCTTGCCACGATGGTTAAGTGAATCACCGCAGGTGTCTTAAACTAGTCACACGGTTGTTAAGTGAATCGGGCGTCCCCCTTGGTTTTGGTTTTTTATTGGAAGGTCTCAGAAGTGGAGAATCGCATGACTCCAGGACAAAGCATCCGTTGTAAATATGAAACCAGTCTGAATTTTGATTGTAGGACCACGGGGAGGCTGCAACGGCGGTAGGTGTGAAAATTGGTCAAAAGTCACATTTTTTTCAGTGCCGTTGTAACTTTGAACGGACGCTAAATGAATGGCTGTATGTTGAGGAATAGCTGTACAGAAAAAAGAAAAAAAAATAGATCCAAATGAGGAAAAGGAAGGGTTGGAAATCTGTCCCTGAAAATAAGTCCCAGGAAAACGGAGCATGAGAAAAACTAGCAGCTCCCTGCCTGGCCCTGAAAAACCAGTCAAGTAAACTGGCACCCCAGGACAGAGGCTTGGAAACTGGGGCCATCACCAAGAAGACCCCTGCTTTCTACTACCAGAACCTCCTGAACATTTTGTCTATGGAGATTCTTGGTCACCCCAGGCCATGGTTGTCCGGTTGCCTCTTGAAAAAGCACCTTTGGGACTCCTGAGTTTCTCTTTCTCCTAATGGAGTGGGCAGGCATGGGTAGTAGAAAGAGAGTAGTAAAAGATCTTTTTTTGGGGGGGGGGCAGGTGAAATTCAGTGGTTGTTGACATAACTATTCATTTAGTGACTGCGGTTACAATGGCACTGAAAAAAGTGACTTGATCAGTTCTCACATTTATGACTGTTGAACATCCCCAAATTCACACGATCAAAATTCAGGCACTTGGCAACTGTCATGTAATTATAATGATGACACTGTTCTGGAGTCATGTGATCACTATTTGTGACCTTCCCAGCTGGCTTTGGACAAGCAAAGTCAATAGGGGAAGTCAGATTTGCTTAACTGCAACACAATTTACTTAACTGCAGTGATTTGTTTTAACAACCATGGCAAAAAGGTTGAAAAATGGGGCATGACTAATTTAACAATTGTCTTGCTTAGCAATGGAAATATTGAACTTGATTGTGGTCATAAGTTGAGGACTAACTGCAGTCCCCTCCTCACCGTGCTTACCCTTCAAAATCTTTAGATTTATTTATATCTATTTTTTTTAATCACACTTAGAAACTGCCCCTCTCCCTCACAGAGTGACCATATACCAATCAAACATAAAAACATCACAACTCTGTGTGTGTGTGTGTGTGTTTGTCTGTGTGCATATGCATGTATGTGTATATTGCCACCTATTAGCCCATGGCGACTCGAGGCAGCTTACATAATGTAAAACCATATTTTTTAAAAAAATAAAATTAAAAAACACAATCTAACAAAAAGAATCAAATAAATTTAGTAACGTACAATTAAAATAAAATTTGGATTTATTTTTTTTTAAAATAAAAACTCACTCCTACCCCACCCCCACCCCGACAACAGCAGACCACACTAGCCATTTGATGGGCTCCATCCCTCTCTGGGTTCCCCAGGCCCACTGGCAAAACCAGGTCTTCAGTGCCTTCCAGAAGAGTGCTAGAGTGGGGGCCATTCTAATCTCTGGGAGGATGATGTTCCAGAGGGAGAGAGCGAGCCACCACAGACAAGGCCCTTCTTCTGGGTTCCACCAGGTGTATCTCCCTCAGGGGTGGGACCTGCAACATTCCTTGCCTCCTTGCTCTAATGGGTCAGGTAGATGTGATTGGCAAGAAACGTTCCCTCAGATAACCCAAACCCAAGCCATGAAGGGCTTTAAAGGTGACAACTAGCACCTTGAATTGTGCCCAGAAGCAAATTGGCAACCAATGCAGCTCCTTCAGGAGAGGTGACAAATGTGCACACTGGGGTCTGCACAAAAGCATGCAGGCTGCTGCATTTTGCACCAACTAGGGCTTCTGGATGCTCTTTAAGGGCAGCCCCATGTAGAGTGCGTTGCAATAATCAAGACGGGTAGTGACCAGGGCATGAGTAGGTCCTGTTGGTCCAAGAAAGGGCATAATGGTACACAACCTGCAGTTGGTCATAGGCTCTCCTGGCCACAACTGACTCCACGACTGACTGGCCACGACTGACTCCACGCAAACCTCTAGATTACGAACAGGGTCTATTTGGGGTCGTGCCACCCCATGCAAGACCAAAGGTGGCAATTCTCTCTGAGCCAATGAACCCCAAACCCAGAGCCACTCCGTCTTGCAAGGGGTTTAATTTCAACCTGTTGCTCCCCATCCAGCCCCTAACAGCAACACTTAACTCACCATGGGCTGAGACATACAGACATATATATAATAAAGGCAGATTAAAACAACAGAAATTCAAAGAGATAAAATTGGGCAAAGTGTAACCCCATAAATCTTCTCTGTTTTGGGTTTTCTTTGCACTGCTCTTTACATGATTTCACTGTTGGCAGAAAAACAATTACATGTTGCAGGACAGAGAATAAAGAAAAAAAATAGGAATGGAAACACTGAAATTAACAAGAATGTTATTGATAAGGTGCATGGCAATCATGTTTAACCACAATTAATATTTAAGAAAAAACCAGTGTAAATTACACAAAAATAGTACAAACAATATTTCTCCGTCAAGGGCCTCTTGTATGGCCAATAGTAGAGTTATTTATTATTTTTATAAAATATCAAGGCAGCGAACATATCTAACACCCCTCCTTTTCCCCTATTTTCCTTAAAACAGTCCTGTGAGGTGAGCTGAGCTGAGAGATTGGCCCAAACCGACTTAGTTGTCTTCCATGGTTAAAGGGGAATTAGATGTCACCATTTCCCATTTTCTAGTCTGGTGTCTTAATCACTAGACCAAGCTGTGACCAAACTGACAGTAGTGCTGACTATTGTCTTTATTTTAAATAAGCCACATTGACATTTTTGGAAAAGCAGTCTAGATCTTAACAATGTTAATTAATAAATGCTCTTCCCAGATTGTCACTTTGATATTCATAATTTACAATTCAGTTTTCTGTTATAATAATACTTTACATTTCTACTTTCCAAGATTGAGTAGAAGGTATTGTTCTTTGGGTTGGTATAAATTCAGCACACTTGGTCTCTTCTTTCCCTGATACATGAATTGTTGCAATGAGGTCAAAAGAGGAAAGAAGTACTGTGGTTCATGAAAGTTTATGAACTGATAAATTTCCCTTTCAGCTGCTGCAAGGAAATATTAGTACAACAAATTAATGTAGTGAAGTCACAGATCTTGGATCTGATAATTTTTTCACCTCTTCCTATATGCTGCCTGTTTAAACAGGCATGATGCTAGAGTTTGATGCTGTCATATCTTTGAACAGCCATTGAATGAATGGTTTTTAAGTAAGGACTACCTCGGCTATCTTGAGGTCATGAAGGAAAGGCAAGACAGGAGTTTAACATGTAAAAGTATAAAAGTACAAACTTTGAATTGCACTGTATTCCACAGAACTTAGCAAGAATAAAATACTATTCATTTCCATATCTTTCTGAATCCTACCTGCAGCAAAAAGGTACTGTGCAAAAAAGAACATTCTGTTGGAATACGCATTTTATGAATCATATGCATTTCAGTCCATCTTAGAAACATACCAGCAAGTTCTGTTGGTTTACATGACCTCTCACTACTTTAGTGATGTTTGTATTCTGCAAGATTATAAAGCAGATGTGTCCAACCTGTGGCCCACGTTCATAGCCCTGGACTGTTAGTAATGCAAACCCATAGGATTGTAAACCTTTTAACAATATTATGTGATTTATATACATTAGTTATATATTTTATAGGCAACCCAACACAATTCCGCTCATTGCGGCCAGGCAAGTCAAAAGGTTAGACACCCATATTATAGAGTGTCTTCAAAACAATGATATATATATTTATTTTTGCTCTTTTGTTGCAGGATAGCAAGATACTGAAGTGTGTATGTAGATGTAGCAAGCCTTTTTAAAATTTTGATTTAAACAATGACATTTAAAAATAATTGCCTGTTGTTTCCTTCCAAACATGGTTGTATAGTATCTCAGAGCAATATAGGTGAGCCTAGGTTTAATTAAAATGTGAGTTGAAATGAATAAGATAATGTGGGTGCAGTTTACAGATAAAGCTGATCCATATTTGTCTTGATTGTGTTTCTTTCTTGCAGAGTATTGCTGAAGTATTTAGATGTTTCATTTGTATGGAAAAATTGCGTGATGCACGCCTGTGTCCACACTGCTCCAAGCTATGTTGTTTCAGTTGTATTCGGGTAAGTAATCACAAATTTGGAGCCAAGTTACTCATGTGGAGACAGTAACTAGATTTTGGATGTATCACTGTTTTTGAAAATACTTCAAAACAGATGTAAGTGTACAAGAATTCTAATTTATTGGCACACTAAGAAAAACAATTTTAACCTTTTGTTCTGGTGCCTGCCTGCTTTCCATTTACTAGGAGCCATGCCCAGAGAAATTATTGGAATAATGTAAACTGATATTCTTCCAAAGCTAAAGATTAATTTTGACTTGTTTTCATCTTTTCTTTCAACCCAAGAGCTAAAATATTGTAGGTTTCTTTTCTGGTCTTTCAACCAGTTGGACTTATTCCTGGGATTATGCTTAGATTTGTATCCCCAAAAGTCGTTTTTTCAAGAGGCAACTGGACTTTCTTGGTTGTTTTTTTTGGGGGGGAAGACATTTTGCTTTTCATCCAAGAAACTTCTTTAGCTCTTTCTGGATGGTGGGGAATGGAAGGAGCTGAAGAAGCTTCTTGGATGAGAAGTGAAATGTCTTCAAAGAAAAACCAAAGCTCCACTTGCCTCTTGAAAAAAGCACCTTTGGGACAACCATGACCTGGATGACTGAAAATCTCCATAGACACTTAGATTTTTATGTTGCTGTTAAACTTCTTAAAAACCCAGAAATTTATTATGGTCACAATTGTTTTGGGACTAGTGATTCTCTTAGAGCTTTTTAATTTTCTGAACAAAATAATTAAATAGGTTGGACCAATATTTAGGATTAATACGTTGATAACATACAAAGAAGTGCCACGACCAACTTTTTTGATTAATTGTTAGCTCCATGTGTGACTAACAGACCACAAGTTAATATCCCGCCTGGTTAGGTGAACTTGGGTTAGTCCCTCTTTCTCAGACCAACCTACCTTAAACAGGGTTATTACTGTGGGGAAAATAGGAGGAAGAAGGAGGAAGATGTGTTGAATATATTTGCTGCCATGAGCTTTTTGTAAAAATAAAGGCATACAAATAAATAAATCTAGACTAACATGTTTGCACAGCTTTTAGATTAAACTGGGATTGGCTAGTTTATACCTTAGTATGTTCTGGAAATTCAGCCATTGTCTTAGCAGGTTGTATGATCCAGGCCAATTCAACAAAGTATAATTTGGTATTGGAAGTCATTTTCTGAGTGCAACAGTATACAGTATAAAGATAATAAATAGGGATAGATGGCAGTATTTGTATATTGTGTGAATCCCATTCAAGAATATTTTACTTATTCTAAAGAAATTTATCCAAACTTATTGTAAGATTTATGCTTTTCTAATGTTTCTGGAACTCTTTGGTGGTTTATAATATGCCTGTTTTGTTTGACAGCGTTGGCTGACAGAACAAAGAGCTCAGTGCCCACATTGTCGGTAAGCTTTCACTTGAAGCCCTTTGTGTTGTGGTAACTAAAGCAAATTCTTTATTTTTGGTAGTTTTTGTTGCTGATACTCACAATACATGTTTGGGAGGTACAGACAGGTTATAGTTTAAATTTGGCACATGATGGAATATTATCTATCTTGATGTCAGTCATTAATGGAAGTTTAACCAAGGTACAATTTTAAAAATTACCCACAATTGTCACTCATTGGGGATAAAAGAGCAATTTTCAAAGGTTCTGGGAAAGAGTCGCCTCCTTTGATGTCACTGAAAACAATTCTCTCTAAGTCAAAGTACAGATAACCTGGTTCCCTCTAGTACAGGGATTCCTAAACTTTTTGTCATCACACCTCCCTTTGCTGTAATCTTAATGTACACTTATCTAAATATCCAAATACCAAAATGAGCACAAATGCATAGTGAAAACAATACAGTGAAATTAAAGATAGATTTATTGTAACACTGTACTTAAAAGGTTCTCTATGTCTCACCTGGCATAGGTCTACATCTCCCCAAGGGAAGTCTGCTCACAGTTTGACAAGCCCTGCTATAGTACCTTTGACTTCAGGTTCTGTGATTCCCATCCCATTAGCCATCATGAGCAATGCAAAGAATTGGTCTCTTTGCATGCTGTAAATCTCAAACTTATGAATGCTATTTTTTTCTTTAAATCTTTACAGTTCTGGCTATATCCAAGCATTCCCCCTAATTTTTTTTTAGTTCTGGTTTCAAAATATCTGTTAGGCAACATTTCTCTCCTTGAATATGAAATTATTTACCATTCTTCATTAATTAGCTTCCTCTGAATGTGGAAAAAATTAGAAGGAAGATTTCAAGTTAGAGCGCCTGAATTGAGCGCTTATTAATGAACAGCCCCAACTTCTAATATAGAATAGATATATATATATATTTATATATATATTAGATATATATATAATATACATATTTGTTTTTTTAAGTTATCGCGGGTACTTACATGTGTGCTGTTCAGCTTCCTTCGGGTATTATCCCACGTCATTGTAGTTCTGTTAAAGTTGTAGCAACGTTTCAGCAGAATCTCATCTGCCATCATCAGGCTTCTGTATATATATATATGCGCTGTTCAGCTTCCTTCGGGTATTACAATGACGTGGGATAATACCCGAAGCTGAACAGCACACATATAAGTACCCGCGAAAACTTAAAAAACATATACATATATATGTGTGTGTGTGTGTGTGTGCGTGTGTGTTTTTAAGTTTTCGCGGGTACTTACATGAATGCCGTTCAGCTTCCTTCGGGTATTATCCCACATCATTGTAGTACTTTTAAAGTTGTAGCAACGTTTCAGCAGAATCTCATCTGCCATCATCAGGCTTCTGTACTGAATTCGTATGTGGGTCAGGCTATCACAGCCGTTAGTTTTAAATTTGAGACTAGCCTACTGTTGTCCCAGGATGGTTTTTTCAACATCCTGATTGGTTGGGAGTCTTGGTCTGTGTTTATTGGTCCTTTTACCCGAAGCCAAGCTGCATTGAAAACCTCCAACACAGGAACAGAGTGTTGCCAGCCAATCAAAGCCACAAAACAGACAGAAGAAATCAGAAACACTTATCAAACAAACTCCAAGTCCAATAAACACAGACCAAGACTCCCAACCAATCAGGATGTAGAAAAAACCATCCTGGGACAACAGTAGGCTAGCCTCATATTTAAAACTAACGGCTGTGATAGCCTGATCCACATACGAACTCAGTACAGAAGCCTGATGATGGCAGATGAGATTCTGCTGAAACGTTGCTACAACTTTAAAAGCATTACAATGACGTGGGATAATACCCGAAGGAAGCTGAACAGCATATGTATGTATGTATGTATGTATGTATGTATGTATGTATGTATGTATGTGATGTGTATATATGTATTATATATATATAATACATATACATATACATACATACATACATACATATATATATAAGCCTGGTGCTTCCACCACGAAACCAAACTGGATTGTTCAGTAGGCAATGCAGAACTGCTACATTAGAGTGATCCCAAAAATTTGTAATTAAAGAGGAATTTAATTCAGCCCTCTGAAATTGACAGAATATTTCAGAAGCAGGTGCAGATACAGATAATCAGAGTTGGAAGGGACTTTGTAGGTCATCTAGTCCAACCCCCCGCCCAAGCGGGAGACCCTACACCATTGCTGACAAATGGGAGTCCAATCTCTTCTTGAAAGTCTCAACTGATGGTGCTCCCACAACTTCCGAGGGCAACTTCTACTCCGTTGGTTGATTGTTCTTACTGTCAGAAAGTTTTTCCTTAGTTCCAGGTTAAATCTCTCCTTGTTCAGTTTCCATCCATTATTCTTTGTCTGGCCTAAAGGAGCTTTAGCAAATAGCTTGACCCCTTCCTCCTTGTGGCAGCCCCTCAAATATTGGAAGACTGCTATCATGTCTCCCCTGGTCCTTCTCTTCCCTAGACTAGCCAAGCCCAGTTCCTGTAATCATTCATTGTATGTTTTAGCCTCCCGTCCCCTAATCATCCTGGTTGCTCTTCTCTGTACTATTTCTAAAGTCTCAACAACTTTTTTATAATTTGGTGATCAAAACTGGATGCAGTACTCTAGGTGTGATCTTATTAAGGCTTTATAGAGTGGTATTAGTACTTCCCTTGATCTTGATTGTATCCCTCTGTTAATACAACTTAGGATTGCATTAGCTTTTTTGGCGGTGGCTGCACACTGCTGGCTCATATTTAGCTGGTTGCCCACTAAGACTCTAAGATCCCTTTCACAATTACTGCTATTGAGCCTAGTTTCACCCAGTCTATATGTGGACTTTTGGTTTTTCTTGCCTAAGTGTAGGACTTTACTTTTCTCTATATTGAATTTCATTTTATTCAATACGGCCCAGTGTTCTAGTCTGTCAAGATTCATCTGGATCTTGAGCTTATCTTCTTGGGTGTTAGCTATTCCTGCCATCTTAGTATCATCTGCAAATTTGGTAAGTTCCCCTTCTATTCCCTCATCTAAGTCGTAAATGAAGATATTGAAGACGGAACCTTGTGGCACCCCACTACTTACTTCCCTCCATGTAGACTTAGAGCCATGAAGGACTACTCGTTGAGTACGGTTTGCCAGCCAGTTGTGAGTCCATCTAGTGGTGGTGCTATATATTCCACTTTTTTCTAGCATACTAAGAAGTAGGTTGTGGTCTACTTTATTGAATGCCTTGCTGAAATCTAAATATATTATGTCCACAATATTTTGCTGGTCTGCTAATTTAGTCACTGTGTTGAAAAATGAAGTAAGATTGGTTTGGCATGATCTGTTTTTAACAAACCCGTGCTGACTGCTAGTTATTACTTTACTTGTTTCTAGATGTTGGCAGATCTATTTTTAAATTATCTTTTCCAGTATCTTCCCGGGTATTGATGTTAGGCTGATTGGTCTATAGTTTCCTGGGTCTGTTTTTTTTCCCCCTTCTTTGAAGATGGGAACCACATCAGCTCTTTTCCAGTCCTCGGGTAGTTCCCTAGTGCTCCAGGATTTTTGAAAGATATGGTGCAGTGGTTCTGAGATGACCTCTGCTAGCTCCTTTAAAACTCTGGGATGTAATCCATCAGGCCCATGTGATTTGTTTTCATCAAGATCAGACAGATCTTACTATTTTTTTGCTTATTTTAACTTTTATTTCTGGTCTATCTTTTACAGTTATGTTTTTGGTGAATTGAGCTATCGTTTCTTTTTGCGTGAAGACAGAGGCAAAGAATGAGTTAAGCAGTTCTGCTTTCTCTGTTGCCTGTTACTTTCTTGCCATCTTCTCTCTTTAGTAGACTGACTGTTTCCTTGATTTTTTTCTTGTTATTTATATGTTGGAAGAAACTTTTTATTATTATCTTTGACTTTTGTTGCAAATCTTTGTTCATTCTGAGCCTTTGCTATCCTGACTTCGTCTTTGCAGATTCTGGCTATCTGCTGATATTCTGCCTTAGTTGTATGTCCTTCTTTCCATTTTTTGTACTTGTCCTTTTTTTCTTTCAATTTGTCAAAATGATCTGCATTATCATCTCAACTTCAGAATCTTAGTTTCAAAATACATGAAACTTCTTGGCAAGGAATATCTAGGGGTAACATGATAGCACTGTTCCAATATTTGAGGAGCTGCCACAAAGAAGAGAGAGGGTCAACCTATTCTCCAAAGCACCTGAAGGCTGGACAAGATGGAAGCTTATCAAGGATAGAAGCAACCTGGAATTAAGGAGAACTTTCCTGACTATTAAAACAATTAATCAGTGAAACAACTTGCCTCCAAAGTTGTGGCTACTCCCACACTGGAAGTTTTTAAGAAGAGATTGGACAACCATTTGTCTGAAATGGTATAGTATTTCCTGCCTGAGCAGGGGGTTGGACTAGAAGACCTCCAAGGTCCCTTCCAACTCTATTATTCTATTATCATTGTATCTGTCTAAATACCATGGGTGTGGAAGCTTCTCACAACTGCTAAAAGGAGTGTGGTAAACAGGAAATTGGTGGGTATATCTCCCCTTTTGCCTCATTCACACAAGCTTACCACTGGCTAATTTAAAACAACACTTTCATCTATAACTCAAAGATGCAATTTACAATGTAAAGAAAAAAAACTTTGCTTAAATTTTCTATTTCTTAATTGCACGTTTTCCTCAGATAATCATTTAAATTCTTCTTGACTAATGATGCAAATCTCTTCCCCAAAACTCACTAAGATATAGCGACTAATTATCACAGAGATGTTTTCATTTTTAAAAAAGATGCGTTCCTCACATCCTTTGCATAAATGCCAGGCCTTATGCAAGTTGAGAAGGTTACATGTTTTGATCTCAAGTGCCTGTCATTTATTATGGCTGGCTGGGGAATTCTGAGATTTGAAGTCCACATGTCTTAAAGGTGCCAAGGTTGAGAAACAGTGATCTAGGTCAAACACCAACCTGACCCATCAAAAATAGCTGAAGTTGTACCTTGTGAAGTCTGGGGGGACAGGAGTAGTGACAAAAGACGCCATGGGCTTCCGGTGTACTTGTTGGAACATCATTAAAATCTCGGCGCTTTTTGAGATCAGCTCACTTTTACTGCACGACCTCAGCTGCAAAGAAAGAAATGGAGCACAAGATAGGCCCAAGTCAAACAATCACCTTAAAATACAAACTGACCCAGACTAGATCAGCATTATCTTGGGACATGTACAGTATACTTGCCTTGATTTGTGTTAAAATACAAAGCACATAAAATCACAATGAATTCAATGCTAGACTAGAGGGGGGTTTGCTCTGACCCAAACAAGCTCTCTTCACTTTATAAGGTAGTCCTTGACTTACAACCATTTATCTGAGGGGTCTTTGGTGCTCTCTGAACTTGGTTGCTTTCTTGAAGACATTTTGTTAGGGATAACATTGTTCACCCTAACTGTTTTAGGTGAAATACTAACTATGAATCAT
>BLBF01017032.1:0-30756 GCA_015471245.1 Laticauda colubrina
TGTTTAGCTTGTCTACCTAACCCTGGTTGGGGAACCCAGGCTTAACATGGTATATGGTTCATTTCTTATAGTGAAGGTAATCAACACTGTCACAATGCAGCTAAAACTGCCTTCACATTTTAAGTGGATAAATCTCATTTTCAATGTAGGTTTGATCAAACCTGATAATAAAAAACAGCTAGACATCTGACACAGACTTCCTGAACCAGTTTGAGACAATTAATATGAGATTGCAGATATTCTGGATTCATGAAAATGTAGGGGTGTGTTACAATATTTGGTAAAGTGAAATGGTTACCCCTTCAAGAGGCTTCATGGGTGGTCCATACCAATGTCAACGCTCCTCAGCTCTGCAGGCATTTTCACCAAAGATTTCCTATGAAGATGGGTGGGAAACTGTAATGTTGTCTCACAAATCTATTTCTTTTTTGTCCAGGTAGATCTATGGTAGAGGGGGTAGCCTGTCGAGCTCCAAATGTAGTCACCCATCAGCATTCTAACCTGGATCCCACCAGCAAGAGAAGCTGAACCTGTTCAGCGTAGAGTTGATGGCTGAATGAGGGTTCCCAAACGTTGCTTTGCAATGCTACCTGGGAAATGGGACTGCACAAGGGATTCCCCAATGATGTTGCTGGATACTTTGTGGAGGGGGAATAGAAGTTGTAATATATGACAGGGTTGTCGCGGGTCAGTGGCAGGCAGGGTACAAGCGTTATAGAATGTGAGGTGGGGGAATACAGGAATGAAGCTGGATTAGCCATAATAGGAAACGTTTGTTATGCGGGGTTTTAAGATAGGGCTGTGAGTAGAAGATAGCTGTGATTAGAAGGGTATAAGTGTGTTGGAAGGCAAATGCTTCCAGTGCTAACTTAGTTCGGATTTCAAACTATTAGCACCGGATGGGATGTGAGTTATGTGTACAAATAAATGACTACAAACATCACTATTTATTGGTTTATGGATTTGTATCCTGGGTCTATGAATGTCTGGAAAACCGGCTAACACCCAAGCTATCTAATATTGCTGTATTATTTACATTCTGAATTCTCTACTATAAACTACTAAAAAGAGTGGTTGTATAAATAAAAAATGTCTTCATCAAGCTCTGGACTGAGAAGAGAGAGAAAGTCTGAGATGGGAATAGCAAAGATTTGAAATGGAATGTGTGAAGTTTGCATGGGAAAAGTCAAGCAAACTAAGATTATTAAGCATTTTTAAAATAAGTTTCTATAATGACACTAAAATCAGATTCTGATGGCATAATAGTTGATTAAAGCATGTTGATGTTGATCTTTGGAAGGTGTAAAATCTGTGTAGACCCACTTTGGAATGGTGATTCAGTGCAGCAGAAGTCAGTGCTGGTAAAGGTTGGTGAGGCATGGAGCTTCTGGAATAGCAAGTAACCAGGCTGGAAGATTTGCTCAGGAGTTAACATTCAATTCAGACCTGGGCTGAGCTGTTTGGCTTTTTGGATTGTGGGATGAGTTGATAAAGATAAGTGGCAGCTCAGCAGATGTGAAACACTGGGTTACGGTACCACTTGATTGATGATTGGCCATACTGAATTAATGACAGAACTGTCAGTTTGACTAACAGGAATCCAGAATGCTATGGCATAGCTAATATGCTGCCCTGCTCCCACTCCACACCCCACACACATACACATATACCAAGAGTTCTACAGATATTTATTCAAACTCCCTAAATAGGTCTCAGAAAGCATCCCTGTTGCACAAGTCTGGTTTCCAAGTTCAGTATGGCAACAGTTACCGGCTAATTCTTGCTATATTGTCCAAATGGCACGTACAAAGTCCAGGAAAGCAGTCACAATTCAAATGAGTTAGGATACACAACACAAGCATACAAGGCATGGAGCTGGGCACATTGCTCCATCAACACTCAAGTTCTCAGGGAGGTTTTAAGACTGTAACTCCAGTGCAGCTCTTCATGAGAGGTGAGTTTGCCTCCTCATAAATAGTCTACCTGACTGGCATTGTGCCTATCTTCTATCTGTCTGACATGTCCTTGGATCAGAAGAAGGTGTGGCTTCCATCTCCTCCACTTTGCTAACAGGCAGCAGCTGATCCTGGTCCTCACCTGCAGTCTCCTGGCCAACTTGCTGCAACTGTGGCTTGCTTTGCTCAGCCATTGATCCAATCAACCCAGCTGAGGCTGCTCCATCAGGCAAGCACTCTCTGAGTCCTAATCCTAACCAGCCCTGGGCTTCATGCTTTCCTCTGCCAACTCAAACTCACTCTCTTCCTCTGAACTTGTGTCCAGAGAAGGATCTGGGGACAGATCTATGATAACGAATGAAAGCATTTCATAGCATGACATGGTCAATAAAAGACTTACCATAATCAATGAGGAACATGTTAAATTCACTCTGGTATTTTTGGTTATCTCAATCAGCATGCATGATGTTTCTTGTTCTTTGGCCTTTTAAAATCAGTTTGAATATCTGGCATGGAAGGCTCTACTCCGGCATGTAGGGCTTTAATCAATTATTTTGCTTCATATAAAAATGTACATTATTGTACAATAGTTTCATACTCTATCAAATCTCCTAGAGTTGCTTTGAAACAAGATGGGTAGCAAATAAATGTAATGAATGAATGAATAAAAAAATATCACTTTTTTGGCCATATTTATTTCTAATGTTTGCTATAGTTTGATTAGAACCTTTACTGATTCTTTTTGCACATTTTTATAAGTATCCCATCAATTCCTATAACCATTTGATAATAGCAAAAGTGCTGACTGAATTTCACATTTTAGAAATGAAGGTTCTTATATTAATAGGGAGTATTTTCAAGAATATTTTTCCACAGGAAAGCTGTGATATATTTTTTTAAAAAAGATGCTTCCAATGATGTAACAAAGATGTATTATTAAGCAGTAATATATCTATCCGTATTTGGTACCAGTGCAAATATCATAATTATCACCTGTCTTTTCCTTTGTACATATTGGGCTTCTCTCATTTAAAAAACTAGCTAGTAATTTTAGCTATGCTATTCAAAAAAGGCAACATTTTATTAACCCATAAAGCTTGTTCAGTTTGTGCCTATTATATTACATACATTTTTATTTAGGATAAAATGATCTAATTGAGGAATGTTTACCTACTTTTAAGGATTTTTAATTCCAATAGAATCTGTTTAATGTGTAGTAAAATTGCCTGTTTGTATGCAATACATGCTTGTATCTATTGTATAATTTATGACAGATGATTTATGTATACCAGGTTGTATTATGTAAACAAAAGTGTATTATAATTTTCTATTTGCAACATCCTAGAAATATAGCCTCTAGATATAGTTGTATTTTTCATACTGTAAGACACACTTCACCCCCCAACAAAGTGGGTGGAAATATCTGTGTGTCTTATAGAGTGCATATTACAGTGGAGGAAAGGGGGTTGATCACCACTGCCACTGTTCATCGTCACCAAGGAACACTGGAGCCTTCGCTGCTGAGCAGCTCATTAGCGGTTGGATTGGCTTACTGGAATATAGCTAATCAGCTGTTCACTGCCGCCACAGATTGCCATTGCCATCACTAATCGCTGCCACTAATTGGCCCAATAGGCAGCAGTTGCGATTGGCAGTGGCGGCAATAGGCAGCAGCAGGTATCCCCACCACTTAGAACAGCTAATTGGCAGTATTCCAGGAGGCCGACCCAACTGCCAATCAGCTGCTTGTCAGTGAAGGCTCCTGCGTTCCCCAGTGGCAGCAGCAGTTCAGCTCAGTTGACTGGTGGTAGGTGCAACAGAGCAGGGCTCTGACGAGCCACTTGTTGGGGCTGCGATAACATGCTGAAGTTGACCAAGCTGTTTGCTTGCTGCAAGGACACGAATCAGATGAATACCGGATGGATGCTGGGAGGTAGAGGCAGAATTTTTTTCCCCCTTGTTTTTCTGTTAATGTGTGTCTTATGATCTGGTGCATCTTATCGTGTGAAAAATACAGTAAATGCCTGGCATCCTTGACCAATGATCCTGTTGCTTGGATCTTCTAAGTTTAGCAAGGATTTAAAAGCTATGTTTCCAACCCTTGATTTAGATTAATTAATATACAGTATATAGCTTAGTAATGTCTATACTAGTAGGTATTAACCTAATTATTTTTGCTACATTATACCATTCTGTGAATTGTAACTCCAACATATGTGAAAGCACTAAACTGGAAAGATTAGTTAACATTAGTTAGCAGCTATTATCCAAGATTTTAAATATATATCTTTTCTAATTTTACCTGAAAACATTAACTTCATTCCTTTAACTACAATCTTCCCCCAAATGAGGGGAGCATACAATTTTATAGATTAGCAAGGCATACTGAACTCAGTAGCAAAGGTTATTAAAATAAGGTTGATTGTGATAGGTAAAATACGTTTAAATGACACTGACATGGAAAGAGAGTAATACAGATGCTTTCTCTCATTATTTTTTAACCCTGAAATGTTCTGTATTGAGCTTGCATTACAAGCTCATTTCTTAGATATATGGGCATGCTTTTGTACAAAGCATCATTTTTCTATGTAGTAAATCTTTTAAAATATTTTATTCAACTAGCTGTTAGAGATTTCATTATTGATTAATCCTTACAAATATTTTGGAAAAGGAAAATGCATTGATTATTAAGACATATAAATGGCAGCCTGAAGTTTTAAATTTATTAGAGCTCCAATGTCCCCAAAATGCTTTTTCAAAAAGACACTTTTTCTTTATTTATTTTTCCTTTGAAAATGTTTTACCTCTCATCCAGGAAGCTTCTTCAGAATTTAAGTTGTCCTTTGGAAAACTTTTGAACAACCATGATCTTGATGATCAAGAATCTCCATAGTGATATACCTCTGTATGGATTATATCTGTTGATACTTTAATTATTAAGGCTATTTTATCTTTAACTGTTAAATTGGAATATTATCAGATACTGCTGGCCATATCTTTTGAGTTCAAGAAAATCACACCTGTCAAAAATCTTACTTCTGTACATCTGTACACAAAATATAGCATAAGCTTGCACCTTCTAATCAAAACTTTGACTCCACTGAATTCACTCACTCCTATAGGCTATGGCTATACATAATAGATTAACAGAATATGAAATTCTCCATAAAGTCAAAATAAAAAAAGCCACATGACCACAGAAAATTTCTTCACACGCTAGCTCCCTCTGCCTAGAAAAAGAGATGAGCACTTTGCCCTAGAGTCGGACAGGGAAATCTTTACTTTTATATATTGTTATTTTTACAGTTAATTATTATTTGTAATTTCTTCAAGAATTTTGAAGAGTAAAAATTCAGATGTACATTTAATATACCTTGGTAGTTCTATAAATGTATAATTCCATATGTTTTACCATATAAACCAGTAAAAGTAATAGAATACCAAATGTCATGCAATTTAAATCTTGTGGAGGTCAATAGGTGTACTGGAAATCTAAATACCATAGTGGGCAAGCTGTCAATTAATCTCAAAAATCTTTATAAATTACTTGCAGTCATGAGCAAAAATTTCAAATGAAGAAGGTGGAGAGAATTTAAATCTCATTATAGTTTTGGAAATACCCACAAGCTCCACAATATTTGTTGTACTTAAAAGCATATCTGTATTTTAAATGACTGACAAACTTATAAAATAATTCCTCCAAGATCACATCACTTTGATGATTTTTACAAAATATCTAAGCAGAATATAAATGGAAGAAGTCATAAAAGTTGGCAGGACGGGGGGGGGGGGAGCTTCAACTCTTTGGTAACTGCATTTTTAAAACACCTGTTCTTTAAATATTTGTAATGATTCATTGCCATCTAATTTTCACATTCAATTCCCCAAGTATGTTTCAAATACTACAAATGAACTCAAATGTAGTACAAACCAAGGAACTTAAGAATAATCTTCTAAGACATCACCATAGAATTAAAAAAAACATATTAGCAGAAATCATATGAATTATTCAGCAACAACAAAACAGTGGGAACATGTATCCAGGACATCAGTAACTGGTTCCTTCTGAGTTGGTATTGCTATCTGTTGGTAAAATCAATCCTAAAATTTTACCAGACTTTCTAGTTGCAACAAGGACATAACCCTCTTCAACAAAACAAAATTTTAAATTTGCAGCTAAAAACTGCTACCTTAAGAACTCATTGATTTGGATAGTTAAGTGTGTTTGGAGCAGCTCAGCCTGGAGGGCTTCCTTCCAAACAGGCAAGCTGCCAAATAGTTTATTGCTATAATCTGTAATGGTTTCCCAAAATACTAATGCTAATAGTAATACCACCCCAAAAACCACTCCCAGGAATTATTCCCAAAATGATGGACATTTCAACCCACCAAATATTAGAACAAAATATTAGAAAGAATAGAACTAACAAGAAGCTGAACATAAGAGATGACAAATCCATGTCCCAGCAACCAGTTATTAACATTTTATATCTATATTTTATAGATAAATTAGTCTGAATTTCCTACCTGAGTTGATCATGCTGTGCATTCTTTGCTGAGCCAAGAGTTGATCACGCCTTGAAACTCCATCTGAGGAAAAACAATTCACTCTCATAAATTGTCTGTAGCATATTCCAATCAGTCTGCAGTGCAGCTACATGAAAGATTCATCACCAATCGTTCAGGGATGTTGGAAGCAAGCCTTTCTGGGGAATTTAACAATATTCATAATACAACTTGCTAAAATGAATATATATGAACTAGTTGTATACAGGCAGATTTGTAAATTATCAATGCAGTTCCAATTATGATGAAATCCAGTTCTAATACAATTTACTTTGTTACAGATAAATAAACTTTCTCTCTGTGCATGTATTTGTGTGTATGTATATGTGTGCATGTAAGTATTTGTATATGCAAATGAGAAAAATATATTATGTACCTTAGTTATGTTCTGCATTCAAAGAGCAGGTAGAAGATAAATTTTCTCCCAATTTATTCTTGGGAATCGAAGGAGAGAAAAAAAAGCCACTGAAATTCAAAGACTAGCAGGCATTTTCTCAGGATTGTATTCCCTATGAATTTCAGTTTCAATTACTGTCAACCCTAGCACATGTCATTATCCCTGAGTCCAGTGCTTCCTCTTCCTCCTCCTGTCCTGTCTTTGCCTTTCTGCCTGCCTCTCTTCGTCTGCTTGACAAAAGTGGCTGGAGCTAGGGAGTGCTCATTTGCATACAGATCAACAACAGCAGGGCCCTCAGGCAACAGAAATAGAACAATGGCTGGTCTGAGCCAAAAATAGGTCAAGCGTGGCCTGATGATGGGAGCCTGCATGAATGCATTTAAAAATATTTCAGCAAACCCAGCTGGCTGGTCTCCCTCTTAAAAAAAACTGCAGGTCTCCAATGTAATCTCTTGGAAGCAATTCTTTGTCCCAGTGCCAAGCCTGCATGCATCTCTCTCTCTCTCTCTCCCCTTCTTTCTTTGCATGTATGTTTGCATTTTAAAATCTGTTAATGCATGCGATGGAGAGAGAGTAGTATTTTAATTCCAGCCAATGACATCTCTGTTTGGTGAATACTAAGCTGTATTGACAAAGGAATACAAGGGAAATAGATATGTGTAAGTTCAGAAATAACACTGTGGAAGCTTCTACTCATATTGTGGTTTTTGCTTCACCCTCACACAACAAACCTGGATGTTCTATTTTTGTTTGCTGTTTCTCCTGCTTTATTGCAGAGAGTTGGCTAAAATGCTATTTTGCTACTATCTAGAATATGAAGGGCAGGGCATATATATTTTTTAATTTTAAAAAAGCCATTGTACTCATATGGAGAAAAAATATCAACAAGAAGTTGCATTTTGATTTTGAAATGGATCATTCCCCTTTTTGCTACTTTCATATTGCATTCAGCACAGAGTGTTAAAATGATACAAGCTACAATAGCCTTTATTTAAAAGAGGAAAGGCATTAAACAATTTACAGACACATTTAAATATAAAAATAAATATTGGTTTAAAATAACTATTTAAGAGAGCAGCATAACAATGTTTAAATGTATTTAAATATACTTTGCATTTTTGCCCTGCTATTTTTAATTTTTTTTTGAAATATATTAATCATTTATCTAACACATATTCAGGGATGGTATTCTACTGGTTCAGACCGGTTCTATAGAACTGGCCATGATTCTGCTCTGTTTGGAGAACTTGCAAATTATGACCTTGGCTGGCCCCACCCCGCTCTGTCCACCTCTCACCTTTCTTCCCCACCCAGTCAGTCTTATCATGCATGTGTGACATTGCACATATTGCTGACTGCATTCTCCCCTGCCTGCTCAGTCACTCCTTACGGTATTTCTTTTTTTTCCTTCCTGACAATCAGCTGTGCCAGAATCCCCATCACTGTTTTACCGCTTCACCCAAGAGGCTTCTCTGAGGCCCAGGATGTTCTGTATTAAAATAGTAGACTCCTAAATGCATGATTCTGATTGGCTAAGAAAGCCAGTATAGGGATTGGTTCACTAGGAACCAATCCACATAGCTGTTTAAAGGCGGCAAAAATGAATATCTGTCATTGGCTACAAGCCGGCAGACAAACCGCTATAAAAGGGCTGCCGCGGCTTGAGCCAATGTTCCGTTCTTCAACCACTGTTAATAAATAAAGACTTTGTTGTTGGAACTCGGTCTACCTCGCGTTTTTCCGGACGGAACACTGGCGACGAAGGTGGGATCGTCCTAAAACGCGAGACTGAGCACGCAGCAACTAAAACCAGACTGAAGACTATGGCTGGAAACAACGAGCGGCCCGCACCCTTCAATCCCAATGAAGAGGATTGGGAATCCTACGTAGACCGTTTCCAAATGTATTTGGAAAATAACGAGATGGAAGAGATCTCAGACCAGCGTAAGAGGGCTGTTTTCTTGACACATTGCGGGCCCACGATCTTCAAAATGGCCAAAGCATTAGTGAAGCACCGAGATGTGAAGCAAATGACTTGGCCTGAGCTTCAAAGAATACTGAAGGCTCACTACGCTCCGGTGGTGTCAAACCTTATCAAGCGGCATGAATTTTACCTAAGAGACCAGAAAGAAGGCGAGACCGTTGCTGATTTTGTGGCAGCTCTCCGACAACTGAGGGGAGCTGTGATTTCCTGAACTTAGATGAAGCGATGCGGGATCGAGTAATACTGGGTTTAAGAGACTCTAATTTACAAAGCAAACTGTTAAATAAACCCAATATAACCGTAGCCGAAGCCATCGCAGAAGCCACAGCCGCTGAAGCCGTGAAAAAATCGGCGGTCAAAATGAAACAGATGAATGCGAACAACGACGAAACGAGCCTAGCCAGAGGGAAGAAACAATTTTCCTCCACCACATACCACGAAGGTTTTAACGAGATGTCAGAATCCGGAGAGGAAGACGACAAAGTCCACCACCTATACACCAACAAAAAAGGGCGCGAAAAAAGAAATTGGCAGGAATGCGCCGGCTGCAGAGGTAACCATCCTCGAGCTGATTGCAGATTCCTTGATGCCATCTGCAGAGCTTGTAAGAAAAGGGGGCACATTGAGAAGGTCTGCAGAAATAAAAAAAATTACAGCCCAAACAGACGCAGCAACTCTCCCCCACAAGCTGAGCCTAAACAAACCGAGAGAAAGTGGCAGCGGAACAAACGAGCAGGTAACCGAGAAAAAACGCATCAGACTTTCACTATCGGAAGCGCTCAGATGGAAAGCGCGAAGAAAGTAAATATAATAGTAAAAATATAAGGCAGCCCCTGCGAAATGGAGGTAGACTCAGGGTCTTTCCTATCAATGGTGTCATGGGACACCATCAAACAACTGGTCCCAAATATCAAACGTAAGGAACTCCAGAGACAAAAATTAACCCTGAAAGACTACCAAGGAAACCGAATTCCTATGGTAGGCCTAGGACATTTCCGAGTCGCCTACAAACAACATGTTGAAGTACTACCATTGACCATAGTCGACCGAAACTGACCAAGCCTCCTGGGAATTGAATGGTTTGCACCATTGGGCATCGGAATGACCGGAATAGACCAGGTGGCCGCAACCGACTGGGAAGAAAACCTGATCCACGAGTTCCAGGACGTTTTCGACGGCTCCCTAGGCAAGTATCGGGGGACCCCAATTTCCTTTAGTTTAGACCCCCAGATAGCCCCTAGAAGACTAAAAACCAGACGAGTTCCTTTTGCTCTAAAAGCAAAAATAGAGGAACAACTAAATAAATTAATAGACCAAGGGGTTTTGGAACCTGTTGACCATGCTAAATGGGAAATGCCAATCGTAACACCAATTAAACCTGACGGGTCAATTCGCATATACGGAGACTACAAGGCTACCCTGAACCACGCATTGCAACAAAGCGCATACCCGGTGCCAGTCGTACAACATCTACTACATTCACTTGGGGGAGGAAAAGTTTTCGCAAAACTAGATCTAGCGCAAGCTTACCAACAGCTTCCAGTAGACCCCTTAACAGCTAAGGCACAGACAATTGTGACCCACAAAGGAGCATTCAAATGCAACAGACTCCAATTGGGAATGTGTAGACCCAGGCGTTTTCCAAAGCCTCATGGAACGCCTATTGAATGGAATAAGAGGGGTCATACCGTATTTCGACTACGTCTTAATTTCGGCCAAAGATACGACCCAGCTAGAAAAAAGACCAAGAAATGTCTTAATAAAATTCAGAGAATCTGGCCTAAAGGTAAAAAAAGAAAAATGCTGGTTAATGACAGATTGCGTCGAATTCCTGGGCTACTTAATAGATGGAGAGGGTATACACCCTACTGACAAAAAGGTCAAAGCCATTAAAGACGCACCAGAGCCAAGAAACAAAACTGAATTGCAGGCATTTTTGGGACTAATAATTTTTTATAATGTATTCCTACCCCACAAAGCGACAATAGTGGAACCATTACACGGATTACTGGATAAAAAAAACAATTTGGATTTGGGGTTATAGAGAAAAAAAAGCCTTCCAAAAAATTAAAAATTTATTAACGTCAAACACCGTTCTTATCCAGTTTAGCAACACACTTCCATTGACGGTGACCTGCGACGCCTCACCATTTGGAGTCGGTGCCATCCTGAGCCACCAATTGCCAGATGGGAGAGAGGCACCCGTCGCCTATTATTCAAAGACTCTGTCTAAAACTGAATGTAACTATAGTCAACTGGACAGAGAAGCCCTGGCAATCGTCGCCGAAGTGAAACGTTTCCACAAATATCTATATGGAAGAACATTTTTTATAGTAACGGACCATAAACCGCTACTAGGAATTTTGGCAGGAAACAAGCCCACACCGAACATTGTGTCCCCGCGAATGACTAGATGGTCAGAATTCCTAGCGGCCTACTCTTATACATTGACACATCGCCCCGGGAAGCAAATCTCCCATGCAGATGCGTTGAGCAGAGCGCCATTACCGACTACAGAGGAAGACCCAGCAGCAACGATAACCACTTTGCAGATAGAGACATGCCCCGATCTACCGATATCTGCAAATGATGTCGCCAGAGCAAAGGACCCATTGACTGCCCGCATACTGAACTGGGTAGGTAAAGGCTGGCCGGAAAACCAAAAAACTGAGTACTTTAAACCTTTCCGGACCAGACAAACCGAACTCTCGATTCAAAAAGGTTGTTTATTGTGGGGTGATCGGGTAGTTATCCCTCCTAAATTACAAACTAGGGGACTGGGTATGCTTCACGAAGGCCACCCTGGTATTGTTAAAATGAAAAGTCTGGCTAGAAGCTATGTCTGGTGGCCGGGTATAGATAGGGACATCGAATACTGGGTAAATTCTTGCAACAAATGCCAAAAAACCAGGCCTTCCCCACCACAAGCACCTATAAAGGACTGGGAAACCCCACAGGGCCCCTGGTCGCAAATCCACATTGACTTTGCGGGTCCTACTAAGGACACAAATTACAGGCTCCCGGTCCTACCGATTAACTGTGGACGATGGCAGGGAATGGAAGCGGCACATAGACCAGCTATGTGGCGGAACATTGAAAGAACTACAATCACACAACCACAAATCATAAAAAACGATGAAAATCAAACCAAAGAAACTCAGGCGGCAGTAAAATGACTCACCCTTCCAGGCAGTTCCATGGGGAAGAGCCGGAGATACAGTAACCCCATCTGAACCGGTCGAAGTCTTCAGCAGAAATGAACCGTGCAAGTCCAGTAGAGCCAGGAGAAGCCCCACCTACCTGCGCAACTACGTCACCACGTAGGACTGAACCAAGAAGGGAGGGGTGTTCTGTATTAAAATAGTAGTCTCCTAAATGCATGATTCTGATTGGCTAAGCCAGTATAGGGATTGGTTCACCAGGAACCAGTCCACATAGCTGCATAAAGGCGGCAAAAATGAATATCTGTCATTGCCTACAAGCCGGCAGGCAAACCGCTATAAAAGGGCTGCCGCGGCTTGAGCCAATGTTCCGTTCTTCAACCACTGTTAATAAATAAAGACTTTGTTGTTGGAACCCGGTCTACCTCGCGTTTTTCCGGATGGAACACAGGAGGTCCCCTCCATGCTCCATTTTTGGCTTCCTGGACCTCAGGAAAGCCTTCATGAAGCAAAAAGGCCTCCCAGGAGGCTTCCTTGAGGCCCAGGAGGCAAAAAACCAGACCCGGGCCCCCTGTGCTCCATTTTGGCCTCCTGGCCTCAGGGAAGCCTTCTGGGAGCAAAAACTGCTTCCCAGAAGGCTTCCCTGAGGTCAGAAAGAGAGGGGGGTGCTAGTGGACCTCCTTGCTCCATTTTTTTGCCTTTCTATGCTTCAGAGAAACTTCCTGAGAGCAGAAATGACCCCTCCAGGAGGCTTCTCTGAGGCCCAGGAGGCAAAAAAAAAAAAAAAAGAGTGCAGGAGGGATGCTACAAAAAAAAAAGAAGCCATGCCCACCCAGTCACAGGACCATGCCCACCTAGCCATGCTCACAAAATAGTAAAAATATTTGCATACCATCCCTGCATATATTTTCATTAGAAATGGGTATTTCATTTCAGATTTTCTAAAATTCTCACATATTTTGGGCACTGACAGACAACACAGCTTCCTAAGGGTCCCACTGCTATATCAATTTTGAATAAACTAAAGGCATTGTAGAAAGTTAGCAGCCGCCCCTTTCCTAGAAGAACGAAATATTCTAGGAAATATTAAAAAGTCAAAATATTATACCTCCCTGGGTGAGAAAAGGAGAAACATGCTCTTGGAAAGCAATCCCCCACCTTTGTTAATAGTCCCAGAAAGACTGGGCCATCTTATCGACAACACAAAATATCTTCACCCTCAGGAAAACATTAGTCTCCTACCCATTTTACAACATGGCACTTGGGAAGATTGCATCACCCAACAAGATTCAACCAAGCCTGGGACTCAAGACAACCTACAAAGTTACCCCTGCATGGCCCCATGGGAGTCTGACAACAATCTTTTGTCACAGGAACAGAAAGAAAGTTCAAAGCTGTGAGCAGAACTGAAGTCATGTTGGATGGCCCACTGAATTGAATAAGGAAGTGTGTCTCAAACTCAGTAGCTCTGCTAAATAAGAAAGTGTTCCAGTTTGTGCACAAGAGAAAAAAAAAAGATAAGGCTAGAGCAATGGGGAATTCTAATAAAGTGCTGCGATGTCAGAAACCGTGTAACTGCTTTTGCTAGATAGGGAGCTAGTATGAACCTTCAAAATATATGTGTCAATTTGAAAACAGAAAGAATGTGAGCCAAGCCCTCGTACAAGGGGGCGGACAGTTAGGGTATAAAAATGCTGCCTGAATTTGACTCTGGGTTCCTTCAGTGCCTGAGGGAACCCGTCTCTGCAGAATAAAACCTTGTTTTCCTTGGATCAGCGAATCTTTTGGTGGTTTTTTATCTGCTTCCACCTCACAATTTGGCACCCAACGTGGGCCCCGATGGAATTTCAACTGGAGAAAAGGGACTGGGTAAGTGTGGCACCACCACCTCCCATCGTAGAGGGGCCCCTCCCTTGTCTCAGTTGGATCCCAGGGTAACTGCACTCAGCAGACGATCCTTGGAAACAAGAGAGAGAGAAGCCGGCCTGATGCTCTGGGAGTGTCGTTGATCACCTGAAGTGGGGACGCCCACACTCCTTTCATCTCCAGGAGACCAGGGGTGTATCAGGTGAGTTTGTTGCCTTTCGGGATAGAAGAAGGGATATACTGTCCTTAAACTCTGGGAATCCAGCGACTGCTGGAGGACAGTGTAAATCCCTGACTTGGGAATCTCTGGGAGATTGTTGGCGGGTAGCGTGGAGAATGGGAAAGGGACAAAGCAAGTGTGAGACGTTCTAAGAGGGAATGGGTATTGAGATAGAAAAGACCCCGAGAAGGCTGATTCCGACTGACTCCCCATTGGGTCAACTACTACAACAATGGTCGTTGCTCCCTCTGAGGACTTACACTCGGAGTCTAGAGAAAAAGAAAATGATCTATCTATGCCAATATAGGTGGCCGAAGTATCCCCTAGTAGACCCTGAGTTTCCTTACCACTGGGATCCCGAAGGGAATACCAGCACATATTGGATAACTCAGTTGAAAGAGTAGATAGTGAAACACCGGATGAAGGAGCAAATACCTTATGTGGAGGTATGGTATCATGTTCACTTTGAAGGTCCAGTTCCACCAGAAACAGAAGTAGGACAGTTTCTCAGCAAGGTGGAGGAAAGCGAAACTGAGGACTGGATGGGGAGTCCACCGGCATCAGCTCTGGCAGTCCTGGCACCACCGCCCCTGCCGGCTCCAATTGCCCAGGCTCCACCTTCACCTGCATATCCAGGGCTCAGAAGGGAACTGGCTCAATTAAACAAGGACTTAGAGAATTTGCCTCTAGGAGGAAGGTCGGCCTTCCCAGTCAGAGAAGTCCCAAATGGCATGAATGCGCATGGGAATCCAGTCACCGTTTTCGTGGCTGTCCCCATAAAATCTGCTGAGTTATGGGATCTGAAAAAAACCCTTCCGAAACTCCACGAGAATGCTCATGAAGTGGCAGAACAGTTGGAATTGTTTCTGGGGCCCAATGAATACACATATCAAGAACTGATGTATATTCTTGGACACCTTTTCATCCCCAAAGAGAGGAACCTCATTAGGAGGGCAGCAATGGCTGCCTGGGATAGGAGACATGCAGGGCAACAGGGAGCAGTGGCTGCAGACACAAAGTTCCCCATAGCCGATCCAAATTGGAACATCAATGATGATACTCATAGGGAGCACATGAGAGATATGAAACACATGATCATCGAAGGAATTAAATTGGCCATCCCTCAAGGGAAAAACTTGACCAAAGCATTTGAAATAACACAAGGAAAGGATGAGTCCCCGGGGGATTTCTGTGTTCGGGTCCGTGAAGGGTTAACCAAGTACTCCGGAGTGGAGCCAGAAACCCCTGCCTTCGAGACTCTCCTGAAGATGCAATTCGTCACCAAAGCATGGCCAGATATCCAGAAAAAGATCCAGAAGACAGAGGGATGGACTGATTTGGGCATGACAGATTTGATGAGAGCAGCCCAACAAGTTTTTGTGAACCGAGACTCAGTTAAAACCAAACAGAAGTCTCAGATGATGTTAGCTGCTGTGCAAATGGCAGCCAAGAATGAAGTTAGGAAAAACAGGGAGACCCAGATGTCAGATCCGAGGCCAAGGTGGAGAGATGAAAGATCTCCCAGCAGGGAGTGGAGACCCCCGGTTAGGCGAGGAGGTCAAGGGGGCAATCGAGACGGTCGATTCCAATGGCCGTCCCAGAGTAGAACTTGCTTCAGATGCGGGAAAGAGGGACATTTTGCGTGCGAATGTCCCAAAAACCCAGAGGAACGAAGCTATGCCCTATACGATTAGGGAAGTTCCGGCTCCCCAAGAGAGACCCACGGGGAGCCATTGGTAAATGTGTTAGTGGGTCCTGACCATCAGGAATGGCCTGACCATCAGGCTGTTCCTGATCGACACCGGTGCAAGCCGGACATCTGTATGCGATCCGGTAGAGGGAGCATGCAGGTCAAAGCAGACTTTAAAGGTGGTTGGGGTGAGTGGGGTGAGTTGGGGTGAGTTGGGGTGACCCAAGAGGTCAAGATTTTGGAAGAGGTGAGATTGGAATTGAATGATGTGGTTATTGAAACCGAAATATTCTATATTCCAGATTCAGGGGTGAACTTGCTAGGAAGAGACTTGTTGGATGTTTTTGGAATAGAATTGTGGGATAGAAGGAAGGAAGTTCACATGTGTATGCTAACAACGGAAGATGAGGAGAAGATATCATCAGATGTGTGGGCAGGAGGTGAAGGGGTTAGTAGGATGGCAATACAGCCCATTCAGATCAAGATACAACCAGGAATAACTAAACTGTGGACTCCACAATATTCTATAAGCAAGAGAGGTAGGGAAGGGTTGAAACCAGTGATTGACAGATTATTGAAGCAGGGACTGTTGGAACCTACTATGTCACCGTTCAATTCACCGGTTTTAGCAGTAATAAAAAAGGATGAGAAGTATAGATTGGTTAATGATTTGAGGAGGATCAATGAGATAGTGGTTCCTAGATTCCCAGTGGTTCCTGATCCCTATACAATCTTGGGGCAGACCCCCCCCCCCCAAAGACAAATGGTTTACTGTGATAGATCTGAAGGATGCCTTTTGGGCATGCTCCTTGGAGGAGGGGAGTAGAGACTTGTTTGCCTTTGAATGGAATGATCCTGAAAGTGGAAGGAAACAGAAGTTGAGGTGGACAGTACTTCCTCAGGGATATACCGAGAGCCCTTTGTTGTTTGGACAGGCATTGGATAAAAAGTTGGTGTCGTTTGAGAGAGAAAAAGGAATCACCCTAATTCAGTACGTGAATGACTTGTTGTTAACTGGGGAGAAAGAGAAGGAAGTGAGAGCGGCTTCTGTGAGTCTGTTGAATTGGCTGAAGGAGCAGGGGCTGAAAGTCTCAAAAGAGAAGCTTCAGTTTGTTGAAAAAAAGGTGAAATATTTGGGACATTACATTCAGCAGGGGGTGAGGTCCTTGGACCCTGAAAGGGTAAAAGGGATCATGAGCTTGGCTCCTCCCAGGAACAAGACAGAGGTGCGGTAAGCGTTGGGATTATTGGGGTATTGTAGAATCTGGGTAGACCAATTCACAGTGTTGGCACAGTTTTTGCATAGAAAGCTGCCTGGAAAGGGAGAGCGCATAGAATGGGAGGAGGGAGATAGTGAAAAGTGGGAAGAGCTGAAGAAGGCTTTGTCAACCGCTCCAGTTTTAGCCTTGCCAAACCTGAAACTACCGTTTCATTTGTATATGGCGGTGGCTCAGGGAACAGCAGTTGGAGTCCTTGCCCAAAAGAGGGGGGGGGGCAGTACCAGCCGGTAGCCTTCCTAAGCAAGGATTTGGAGCCAGTTGTGAAAGGATGGCCAGTTTGTGTTCAGGCTGTGGCAGGAACAGCGATGTTGGTGGTGGAGAGCAAAAAGTTAACCTTTGGGGGAGCTTTGGTGGTGCATTCGCCTCATCAGGTCAACTCAGTGTTGAGCCAGCTGGCTACCACTTGGATGACGGAATGGAGGATATTGAAGTATGAAACCATTTTGAGAACCAGTCCTGATGTGGTAATAGGAAGAGACAAGAATCTAAATCCAGCAGAATTCTTGGAGGGGAGAAGGCAGGCGTGGGAACCGGAAGACCATGATTGTCTATTGCAAGTGGATCTCATGACGAAGGTTAGAGAGGACTTGGAAGAGACTTCATTGGAGAAGGGAGAGAGGTGGTTTATAGATGGATCTAGCAGGGTGGAAAATGGAAAGCGAAAATCTGGGTTTGCAATAGTAACCGGGGAAGGTGAGGTAATAGAGAAAGGGTCACTCCCAGCTGCTTGGTCAGCCCAGAAATGTGAATTGCTTGCCCTGACCAGAGCCTTGGAATTGGCTGAGGGGATGGAAGTAACGATTTGGACTGATTCCAAGTATGCATGGGGGGTGGTGCACACGTTTGGGAAAATCTGGAAAAAAAGAGGGTATATCAAGGTGGATGGGAAGCAAATAGAGCAAATTCAGTTAGTAGAACAAGCCTTAGAGGCATTGCAACTCCCCAGCTGAGTATCAATTGTCCATGTAAACGCACATCAGAAGGGGAACACACCAGAGGTTGTGGGAAACCGATGGGCGAACAAATGGGCGAAGGAAGCTGCAGGGGAGATAGAGTTGGTAATGGTATCTATACCAATACTGGAAAAGGAGGATGAGAGAGAGGAATGGGAGCCTGAGAAAAAGGAAAAGTTGGAGTCGGAGAAAGAGGGATGTGTCAAAACCCCAGAGGGATGGAAGATGTCGGAGGAAGTCAAGGTGGTGTCACCCATTGTCATGAGAGGAATATGGGAGAAAGTTCATGAAGGAGGACATTGGGGAACGGAGGTCTTGGTCATGTCCGTTAAACCTCACTATTGGAGTCTGAGGATGTGGATGGTAGCTCAGAGCATCTGCTGGAAATGTTTGATTTGTTTGAAAGTAAATAAGAAAGTGGCACGCAAGAAGGAGATGGGAGGGCAACCCCTAGTGGGTTGGCCTTTTCAGAGAGCACAAATTGATTTCACTGAGTTGCCAGAAAAGGGGGGTTGGAAAGAATCTTCCCTTAGCTCTGCTCAGGATCAGAACTTGTCCAAGGAAAGACACAGGAGTTTCTCCTTTTGAAATGCTGATGGGCAGACCCTATTTGGCCAAACTAGGCAATCCCATACCAGAGTTCAGGGACTTGTTCCTTCGGAAATATTTGCTGGCACTGTCTCGGTCTTTGCTTTCTCTTCACAAACAGGGACTGTTGGTTCAACGACCACCTTTGGCTGGTAGCCAACACCCACATGAGGCTGGAGACTGGGTCCTGATAAAGACTTGGAGAAGTGAAAAACTTCCTATCTGGGAAGGTCTGTACCAGGTGCTACTGACGACTGAATCTGCAGTCCGTACTCGGGAAGGAGGCTGGACGCATTACAGCAGAGTCAAGAAAGCACCGGAACCTGAGAAACCTTGGAAGGCAATCCCAGTGGACAGTCAGCCGCTAAAGGTAACTTTGAAGAAATAGCCAGCAGAAACCACCATGGAGATGTCGGCTGAACTCTGGAGAGGACTATTTGTTGCAACTATATTTACATTAATACATCAAAGAAGTTCACAATATGTTGGACCTGTGGGTGACTTGGGAACAGACTTGTGGGATGACAATGTGTTCATAAAGGATCTCAAGAAGGTCTCACATTCCTTGAACATCACCAATTGCTGGTTATGCATGCACATGTCAGAAAGAACAGGTGAACTGGAGTGGCACATGTACACTCGGGTATGTGATACCGGTGATATATAAACTTGATGGCCTTCCCCAAGGCCAGATACATAATAAAAGAGACTCAGAATCTGGCCTTACCCAGAGACTCTGGACCCAAATCTCCCGTAGTATAATAACACCATTGGGAGTAGCCATGAACTACCGAGATATATATATTCTAAATAACTTCATGGTAACAATGTTCAATGATACAGTAAAGAATATTAAAATGATTAACACCGAGCTTTCTGAAGTATGACAGGTTGCTCTACAAAATAGGTATGCTTTAGATGTTGTATTAGCTACAAAAGGGTGTGTGTGTGTGCTCTGATTCATTCACATTGCTATGTATACATCCATGATTTCCAATCCAATATTACAAAGACAGTAAAAGTAATGGAAGAACGTATTCGCTCTAATCCATTATCACAAAGAGGTGACTCCTCATTGCCAGACCTGTGGGGAGCACTATGGTCTTGGCTTCCCAGTTCCACTTGGTTTAGATCTACCATAATGGGAATTATATTAATTATTATATGCTGTGTATTGTTGTGTTGTTGTGTTCAGTGTCTCCCTGGTGCAATAACAACATGTGGGAAGATAGGGAAATCCTTGGGTTCAAGATTTGAGAAGAAGCAGGAAGCAGAACCTCTAGTCAGAGGGAAATCACTCTGAAAGAAGCAGAGGATCTGCTCTTTGAGTTTGAGACAAGAGTGGAAAAAGAAAAAGGGGGGATTGTGAGCAGAACCGAAGTCATGTTGGATGACCCATTGAATTAAATAAGGAAGTGTGTCTCAAACTTAGTAGCTCTGCTAAATAAGAAAGTGTTCCAGTTTGTGCACAAGAGGCTAGAACAATGGGGAATTGTTATAAAGTGCTGCGATGTCAGAAACCGTGTAACTGCTTTTGCTATATAGGGAGCTAGTATGAACCTTCGAAATATATGTGTCAATTTGAAAACAGAAAGAATGTGAGCCAAGCCCTCGTACGAGGGTGTGGACAGTTAGAGTATAAAAATGCTGCCTGAATTTTGCTCTGGGTTCCTTCAATGCCTGAGGGAACCCATTTCTGCAGACATGTGTGAATAAAACCTTGTTTTCCTTGGATCAACGAATGTTTTGGTGGTTTTTTTATCTGCTTCCACCTCACAAAGCCCAACAGAGGATATAAATTTCTCTCCTTCTCTCAACCATGTGCTCATTTTTTGCTCAGGACCTCAAAATCATGTGGTCCTATCCACCATTAAACCATCCTTCCCAGCAGTCTCCATGTTTCCAGTGTCTTTCTTCCCACTTGGAACTGAATCCAGATGGACATTTCTTCCAACAACATTGATGGTTCAAAGCATGAATGCTTTGGAAATGGCTATATAGAAATTATGGCCCTTTCTTCTTCCAAACTCTCAATTCAACAATATTTGTTCTTCTTTATTAATCTGCAGACTTGATTACTGGAATCATTTTACTATAAGACCCATGTCCATTTCATTTTCAAGTGAAAGTAGATGTTCTGGTATGATCATGTAGAATTCTCATGCTCTGTTTAGTGATAAGTCAGATAGAATGTCAGATTGGAAGACATTCTCAAACCATGATTTTATTACCTCTATTCTTGAGATTTGCTACAAAAGTTTTATTTTAGGTTGTAACATTGTGTTTTTTCCTGAAGTAATGATTCCTCTTATTCAAAAACTTTCTATTTTCCAACTTTCTATATTCTTTTTTATTTGAAGAATATGTCTACGATAGTGGATTGATAGAAGCCCTTTACAAACTTTTACAAATGTTTCTATATTGATAAGAGAGGCATTTGGTGGTGTAATGTATCAGGCTAGAAACTAGGAGACCAAGAGTTCTAATCCTATCAGTCAGTTGGGTGATCTTGAAGCAGTCATTCTTTCTCTTAGCCCTAAGGAGTAGCTTATGGCGAATGATTTCTTGCAACTTGCCAAGAAAACTGCAGTGATTTGTCCAGTGATTGTACAACAAACAGTAACTTGATGATAGCAATAGACAAAAGTATAAAAGGTGAGCAGATATATTCTAAGTTACAAATTACTATCAAGCACATTTATTGGGAAAACTATGAGCCAAACTTCTGTAAAGCAAAATAAAGCTTGCTTACTTGATTTATTTATTTATTTTGATTTGATTGCCGCACACCTTAGATGACTCTGGGCAGCTTATAAAGTTAAAAACAACAACAGAACAACATGCATACAATAAGACACCATAAAAATACAAACTATCATTTATAACTAAATGTTTCTATTTTGAAGTCTAAAACAATTGAAAATCAAAAAAATTCTATATTTTGGTTTTGTTACATTTATTTACACAACTTCAATAAAGTCCTCAAATTATATTGTTTCCTGGTGAGTCAGATAGTATGTATGAATCCAAAAAGATTGAATAAACCCCTTCATCATAATTTATCTGTAGCAATATAATCAGGTAGCACACAATTACATATGCATCAGTTCTATAATTTCTTCCTGGACCATTTTGTTGGAATCAAAATGTGGAAAGTAATCAAAGACTGAATAAATGAGACATCATTAGGTAATATTTTAGACTCACATCTTCCTATCTATCTATCTATCTATCTATCTATCTATCTATCTATCTATCTATCTATCTATCTATCCATCCATCCATCCATCCATCCATCTATGCGAAATACCACTCATGCATCATCACAAAATTTCCAGAACTGTAAAGCCTACAAACTTGAAATTTGCCACTTATGTTTCTCTTGGCTTCTAGGTGTTTGCTAAGAAAGGATTTTTCAAAATGACCATCAGAGCATTAGTATTTCCTATATTACTATTAACATGTTCTGATGCTAAGGAGTTCTACTCCCCCTCCTCACTTAAAAAGAAATCTGTTCCAAATGTAAAACATAAGCAGAGGAGAGAAGTTTCAATTTTAGTTTCACAGCAGCAATCAGCTTTAGTATAGAACAACTGAGCTAAGCCACGCCCAGGCTCCTTGCTGTCTCCTTCTTGCTCACATAGAGTTTCCAAACAGTTTCCAAACAGCCTTCAACTCTCTCACAAATGACAAGATGCTAGCCAGATGAATACCGATGGATACTGGTAGGCAGAGGCATATTTTTCCCCCTTATTTTCCTCCCCAAAAACTAAGCCCAATTACATAGTTTTGTAGCGAAGCATGGGTATAGAGCTAATACCTTATAATTTTATTTCTTATCTCTGTAACTATATTTCTGAGCATCCAAATGCCAGAATGTATAGTGCCTGCTTACACAGTACTTCAACACTTAAGATGTTCCAAATTTTGAGATATGACACAGGCCTCTTAGAAAGATGAAAGTAAAACCAAACAAATCATCCAATCAAACCAACTTCAGTATATGTGATGCCAGTAAAAAAAAGTGAAAATATACCAAATAAACAAATTGCTCCATATAAGAAAACAGAATTGCTTGCATATTAGAGAGAGGAAATGTAAACAAATACCTAAAAACTATTGACATGTATAAATGTTAGCACTATTTCAAAGTAGATAGCATAAGAAGCTCGTGGTGGATAGAACAATGCAATTTAAAGGACATAACAATTACTATTAACAATTATTATTTATGAGGTACAGAAGGAAAAATTAACATTTCCCCCTTTTCCTTTATTCTTTTCCTGGGTTGATTAACATAACTTAATAATAACTAGTGAAAATATATGTGATTATTTATTACATATTTAGCTTGCATAAAATTATCTAAATACTATTTGAATAACCATATTAATATAAAAATAAATCTTGTTTACTAGTTTCTTACATCATTAACAAATTGATGTCAAGAGAAACTGAAATGTTATTGTCCTGTTTGAATATGAGCAGTATTAATCACTGTATACCTGTATATACAGGTATATAACACAGAAAATTATAGGTTTCATTTAGCTCATAATAGACATAATTCATTGGAAAGATATATACTATTAGATATATGCCACTGAAAGTATGTAGCCCGCCTGGTTCCCATTTATTTAAGTCAGATATTCACAAGATGGCTTTCCAGGAAATTGTATCCTAGAGTGTGTATAAAATAAATTTATTATTATTTGTGTCATTTATATTCCTTGTTTCCATTAACAAAATGCAAAATAAATTGGAAAAATAACAAACAACAGCAAAACAATAAAAGATATAAAAACAATAAAATCAAGCAGTACAACTTGGCAGCCAATTAAAATGACAGTGAATTAAAATATGTAAAAACAGAGTAAAAAAAGAGAACAAAATATAACATATTAATCCATATGATGTAGTAAACAGATGTAACTTTTATTTCATTGTTATTTTCAGCTCTGTCTGAAAAAGTATTGGATAAAGCCAACTCCCTCAGAGAAAACAAAAGATAGTATGACAGTAAAGAACCCCTCCTAGTTGAGTACATTCTTCTATGCCAAATGTAAAGTTTTTAACAATCTCTATTTACTGTAAAGACAGTAAACTGGGGCGTAAAATACATAGTCCCTTTCATAATTTAGATGCCAGCCTTGAGATGATAGTACATAGATTAATTTCACTGCAATCTAGTGATCATTTAACCATCGCGGAAAAGGAAGGAAGGAAGGAAGGAAAGGAGGGAAGGAAGGAAATCATTTAAAGAAAATAACAAAAAAAAAATCTAAATGTATGAAAAAAGAGAAAGATGAAATTATATATATAATTACCAGAATGTAAGTAGAAATATGTTCCCTTTCCCCACTGAAATGTATTTGCTACTAAGTGATTTATGTGCTGAATTTAATTTATTAAAGTGCTAATTACTGAATGGTAACTTCGTCTCTGATTTCCTTTCTTAGAAGTTGTCAAATGTACTATATAGTCTTTCATATTCAATAGATGATTGGGTTTTTTATAAATTGAAAACATGACTTCCAGTATAGGTCTATCCGTTTTCTTCTTCCTTTTTTGTTAAAAACAAACTGTTGAAATTGATCTCATCCAGTAGATGTAAAGAGAATGGTTAGGAAGTTCATATATTCAAATATAAGCACCCCAATTTAAAAATATTCAATTGCATGGTAGATTATCATGGCAGATTACTGTAATCAAAACTGAATCAGAGAAGTAAGAAATGGCAGGAAAAAAATGGTATTTTAAACAATTTGGGACTATATGTCTTCTAAAGGTGCTTGAGCAAAGTGAAATATTTTGCTTCATTTGACCTGCTAGGATAATTACTAACCTGTGGTTATTACCTCTCGCTTTCACACTGAAATACTTTAAGGTATTTTTATCTTTGAAAAATTTGAGGCTTGTTTGTATGATTCATTTGCTCTGGGAAGAAAATAACATGGTGTAAAAATAATAGAGCAAAGACACCTAGTGTGCTTGCAATCAGTGAAATACAGTAGTACAGCAGCCATATAGTGAGCTCAAAAGCAAAGCAAGGAACAAAAAAAGATTTCAACTCCCTGTGGGAAGAGTTATGCCAGTTTTCATAGTGTTGGTCAGTATGGCACAGTTTATACTACTGTGGCTGGAGACAAGTGCTTTATACTGGTGCTCAATTTAGTTGAGTTGAGCTTAAAGAAGGGTGCTCGCTCTTTGCCTGATTAAATACAGATTGGCTTGATTCTTGGCAATTTGAACTCTGTAAAAATAAAACTCCAAACTTCTCTGTTGTCAAATTCTGAGAAGTATTTTTGTTGTGTTTATTCCTCTTTTTATGCTATATTTTTCTTTTAGTTAACTTTGAACTAGTGAATTATGTAGGAAGTTAATACCCACCCCTCTCCTAGAAGAATGAAATATTGGTTCTTACCTGATACAACCTTTCTCTTTGGGTGGAGATAGTTTTCAGAATTGAGTTATCAGTCACTGCTTGCTAATTGGACTGAGTCTGTCAGACCTTTGAGGACACTCCTCCTGTTGCTAAGGGTGTCCCAGAAATTGGCAAAGGATTAGTGATAGACTGATGTGTTCTTCTTTAACAATAACACGCTCTATTAGATTCAGAATGGACCTACATCAGGTTGGGACTGGATGCTATCTCCACCCAAAAAGAAAGGTCTTATCAGGTAGGAACGAATGACCCTTCTCCATTGTGGTGGAGATAGCACCAGCCCTGCCAACTCTCATGGTTCTGCCATGAGTCTCACGATTTTTTGTCATTTCTCACAGTCTCACGAAAAGGCTCCTCAATTTTATGCCGAATTTAAAACGTTTTTTTTTTCAAATTTGGGGGTCGGCTTATACGCGCATAAATCTAATTCTCACACAAACGACATGATGCCACTTCTCAGATCACGCAATATCGATATTACCATACAGTGATATATACATACAGCACATTTCTTTTTACTCTGGACGCCTCCATTTTGCTTTTTTTGCCACGGGATATAACACGCTCTGATTGGTTAGTTATTCACGTGACCGCTTTAGTGTTTGCGATCGTCACATGCAACTTGGTTTCTCCAGTTTGTTTCTCCAGTTTCTCTGCATTTAGTAAAGTTCCGTAGTAAAAGAGGAACATTTCAGCTTCCTTCAGGTATTATCCCACGTAACTACGAATTTTCGGCAAAATACTTCCAATTTTAATATATATATATATGCTGTTTAGCTTCCTTCGGGTATTATCCCATGTCATTGTAGTGCTATTAAAGTTGTAGTAACGTTTCAGCAGAATCCCATCTGCCATCATCAGGCTTCTGTATGGGTCTCACAGCTCCTGGTTTCAAATTTGAGGCTGGTCCATTCTGATTGGCTAGGAGCCTGGGTCTGTGTTAACTGGACTTGGAGTTTGATTGGTTGGTGTTTCTGGTTTCCTCTGTCTCTTTTGTGGCTTTGATTGGCTGGTAACACTCTGTTTCTGTATTGGAGGCTTTCAATGCAGCTTGGCTTCGCGTGAAAGGATGGCTATTATCTATTAGGAAGCTAGGTTTCATCTGGGTGCCTGGTTGGGGTGTGTTTGAGCTGAAGGTATCAGAGGGAGTCTGTTTGTGCCCAGGTGTATGCCTGACTTGTGGTGTGGAGATCTTTCTATTTGAGAGTGCAGGTTTCCAAATGATTGACAGTCTGCTGGAATCATCTCTTCTATTCATGCTTTCAGGTCTTTTTTCAATCTCTATGGCTTCTCTGATGATTCTGTGGTTGGGGTTTTCTATAGTGGCTAGGGTTTTAGTGCCATTGAAGTTGATGTTGTGACCTGTGGTTTTCATGTGTTGGACTAGTGAGGAGGTGTGTTCCAGCTTTTTTACTGCATTTTTGTGTTCATCTAGGCGGGTACTTATTCTTCTATTGGTCTATCCAATGTATGTGGCCGGGCATGATGTACAGGGAATTTCGTATATGCCTTGGTTTTCCAGGTCAATTTTGTCTTTGGGGTTTCTCAGGATGGCTGCTATTTTTTTGTCTGTTTGAAGGCAGTCTTGATGTGATGCCCGTGTAGTATCTTATTGATTTTATCTGTAGTACCTCTTATGTAGGGCAAGACAGCTGTTCCAATCAAAGCCACAAAACAGACAGAAGAAACCAGAAACAGCAATCAATCAAACTCCAAGTCCAGTGAACACAGACCCAGGCTCCTAGCCAATCAGAATGGACCAGCCTCGAATTTGAAGCCAGGAGCTGTGAGACCCACATCCATACAGAAGCCTGATGATGGCAGATGGGATTCTGCTGAAACGTTGCTACAATTTTAACAGCACTACAATGACGTGGGATAATACCCGAAGGAAACTAAACAGCACACATGTAAGTACCCGCGAAATTTATCTATGCTGGGTGGTGGTGGGATTGGGCATTAAGGTAGCGGTTGGTGTGTGTTTTCTTCTGGTATATGGTGTGTCCCAGTGTGCCATCTGTTCTTTTGTAGATTAGTACATCTAGGAATGGTAGTTGTTTGTTTATTTCCGTTTCCATGGTGAACTTGATTTTGGGGTGTGTGTTGTTTAGGTGTGTTAGGAAATTGTTTAGGTTTTCTTTTCCATGGGGCCAAATCACAAATGTGTCATCGATGTATCTTAGCCATAGTTTGGGTTTGTGGGTGGCATTAGCCAGGGCTCTGGATTCGAATTCTTCCATGAACAGGTTTGCAATGTATTTATTTAGGTCTAGGTATGTTTGGGTCTTTTCCCATGTAAGATTAAGACTATCTTGGTGACGTTTTGGCGAGGTCTCACTCGCCATTCTCAGGCTGGTGCTTTCGGCTTTGTACCAGTGCAAGCACTGTGTGACGGCAGCTCCGACTCACAGATGACCAAAACACAGAAGCCTGATGATGGCAGATGAGATTCTGCCGAAACGTTGCTGCAATTTTAAAAGCACAACTATAATGACGTGGGAAAATACTCGAAAAAAACTGAATACCATACATGTAAGTACCTGTGGAAACTTACACACACACACACACACACACACATACATTTATACATACATACATACATACATACATACATACATACATATATATATATGTGCTGTTCAGCTTCCTTCGGGTATTATCCCACGTCATTGTAGTTCTGTTAAAGTTGTAGCAACGTTTCAGCAGAATCTCATCTGCCATCATCAGGCTTCTGTATGGATGTGGGTCTTACAGCTCCTGGTTTTTAAATTTGAGGCTGGTTCATTCTGATTGGCTGGGAGCCTGGACCTGTTTCATTGGACTTGGAGTTTGATTGATTGGTGTTCCTGGTTTCTTCTGTCTGTTTTGTGGCTTTGATTGGCTGGCAACAGTCTGTTCTTGTGTTGGAGGCTTTTAGTGCAGCTTGGCTCCGTGTGAAGGGATGGCTGCTCTTCATTAGCAAGCTGCTATTCATTAGCAAGCTGGGTTTCACCTGGGTGCCTGGTGGGGGGGTTAGGTTGGAGCTATCAGAGGGAGTCTGTTTTTGCCCAGGTGTTTGCCTGGCTTGTGGCATGGAGATCTTTCTATTTGAGAGTGCAGGCTTCCAAATGATTGACAGTCTGGTGGAATCATCTCTTCTATTCATGCTGTCAGGTCTTTTTTCAATCTCTATGGCTTCTCTGATGATTCTGTAGCTGGGGTTTTCTATAGTGGCCAGGGTTTTAGTGCCATTGAAGTTGATGTTGTGACCTGTGGTTTTCATGTGTTGGACTAGTGAGGAGGTGTGTTCCAGCTTTTTTACTGCATTTTTGTGTTCCTCTAGGCGGGTACTTATTCTTTTATTGGTCTGTCCAATGTATGTGGCCAGGCATGATGTACAGGGAATTTCGTATATGCCTTGGTTTTCCAGGTTAATTTTGTCTTTGGGGTTCCTCAGGATGGCTGCTATTTTTTTGTCTGTTTTGAAGGCAGTCTTGATGTGATGCCTGTGTAGTGTCTTACTGATTTTATCTGTGGTACCTCTTATGTAGGGCAAGACAGCTGTTCCATAGATCTGTTGATCTTCTAGGTCTCTGTTATGTCTTGGTGTGTTTTTGTGGATCAAGTTGGTGATTTTGTTTTTGTGGAAGCCATTGGCTGTCAATACTTCAGTCAGGGTGCATAGTTCAGTCTTTATATGTGTCTTGTCTGCCAGGCATTTGGTTCTGGTAATTAGGGTTTTCGCTACGGAATTTATCTGTGCTGGGTGGTGGTGGGATTGGGCGTTGAGGTAGCGGTTGGTGTGTGTTTTCTTTTGGTATATGGTGTGTCCCAGTGTTCCATCTGTTCTTTTGTATATTTTGTTCTTTTGTATATTTTGTTCTTTTGTATATTCTTTTGTATATTCTTTTGTATATTCTTTTGTATATTTTATATATATATATATATATATATATATATATATATATATATATATATATATATATATATATATATATATAATAAATAAAATATTTATTCTATTCCAATTCAGCTCTATCATTAATGTTAGTTATAATCTTTGACATCTTTAACATTTCTTTTCAATAGGGTATCATACTTCTTGGAACGCTTATAATATTTCCATAATTATTTTTTCATGTTTCTTTCACATTCCTCTTCACTTAAATTTTTATAACACATTTATAATAATTAAAATGTTCCCGTCCCTTCCTAATTTCATTCTCTCCTTCTCTTTATTTCATTTATTTATTAAACATTCCATTCCATTACAATGAATATTTTATTTATCATTTTAATCACACTTGTTTCAAATTTTCAAAGTTCATTTCTATTTCTAATATATATTTCTAAAATATAAATATTTAAATATTTATATTTTATATAAATATTTCTATTTATATAAATTTATATCATTTCTATTTCTAATATATATTTCTAAAATATTAATATTTAAATATAAATATATAAATATTTCTATTTCTAATATATTTCTATTTCTAATATATTTATAATATAACAATATATCTTATGTGCCCTTGCAGGATCCCCCTTTCAATTAAGTTTTTAGCCATTATCTCTGTGTCTTGTACATTTTTCTGTTTCTCTATGTCCTGTTTCTATCCATTGTAATTTATTTTTCTTTCCCTCTTCTCCCTCTTCTTCTCCCTTCCCTTTTTGACCCCTTCTCTCTCTAAGTCTGATTCTCCCTTCTGTAATCCTCTCTTCTGTTTATTCCTAATGTTGTAATTACTTTTCAAACTATTCTTTTTTTTAGTTGTTTTTTTCAGATCTTAATTTTTTCACTTTCTTTCCCCCCTTTCCTTTCTTCTCCCCACATAGAAATGCTTGGTCATTAAAGATGGCTTCTTCTTTGTTCTGCCCTTCTTGTTCTACATGCATTTCTTGTTGTTTCTCATAGTTCAGAATCTCCATTTCCAAAAATGTAAATACGAAGCCAAAAGAACCTCTTCTTTCTTGTGCATATTTTTTCTGTTTTTTAAGTTCCATTCTCAATTCTTCCAAGAGTGATACCATTTTAAAAACTTTTAAACAACCACCTGATTTATTTTAGTCCTTTAAATTCAATAGCCAAAAATCCAGAAATCACCAAATAATCCAAATAACCCACAGCTGTTTCTTCTTGCTTCTTTCCTATTTCTCTTCCTGAGGTTCTCTTATCTCGTTACAAAGTTTCAGTGAAAATGTATGTGTTAGGGATAACATTGTTCACCCTAACTGTTTTAGGTGAAATAATAACTATGAATCATAGTTAGTGTATGCAGCTTTAAATGTAAAATGGCAATTGTGGGTGTGGTTATGAAAACCATATAAAAGTAGCAAGGCTACAGCTTGCTCGCTCTCTCTCTGGCTTTGATGATCCCTGATTACTGCTTGGAAGCAAGACTGCATTGCTCGAACGGGAGAGACAACAACGGACTGATTTATGAGAACTGACAATAGGATATTCTACATGGACTTTGCTAACTGAATATCCCTGAATGGACTGACTACATGGTAAATGAATATTGGACTGTTTTTGACCATGCTATAAACTTATACTGGAATAAAATATATTCTTGATAGCACAAGCGTATCTGTTATTTTTACTGTATGTTAATAAATATACAAGCTTAGCTCACTCATTTATCTGTGTGCCTATCTGACTAACG
>BLBF01017036.1:0-11023 GCA_015471245.1 Laticauda colubrina
TTATTGCGATTATACTTATTTTCTATACTATGAATGAGGATTATTGCGATTATACTTATTTTCTATACTATGAATGAGGTTTATTGCGATTATACTTATTTTCTTCTGTGGCAAAATCATTCCTTGCAAATTGTAATGTAATGTTGTGCTTGCCTGCTCTATGTGCTTGTGGTGCCTTGTCATACAAATTGCCAATGCGAAAGAGCAGACATTTGGCTAGTACATGACATGACTATGCTTCTGACGTTTGAAGTTGCTGTGTTTATTCAATAAACTTGGTAGGAGTTGCCAAATAGAAAAATTTAGACTGTATAGGAAGAAATGTCTAGCCTATGTCAAAGAAGAACATTTTGGTTATGTTCTCCATGGATTATGTTGAATACTGTATATCCATTGCTAATTATTTAATTCATTGCTGTGCTACATTCTGTGGTTATTGTACAAGTAGCAACTGCAACACACATGCTTAAATGTTACTTCTAATGTTTGCTCTGGAAGACTAATACATCTCTGTTTTGTTAAACATAGCCTAGGTAATTTTTCTGTAGAATGGATAGTTAGTAGCAGTCAATATAGATTGCCACCTTTCCTAAAGCCCCTGTCACACAGCACCAACGGATGGAAAGAGGATATAAAACGGAGAGAAACACTTGCCATCCGTTGGTTAACGCGATGCATCCGTTCTGTACTCACTGCATCTGTTTTTCATCCTCTCTATCCGTCCAGCATCCGTCTACTGACATTTCATCCCCTCAAAAACTTTTGAGCTGCACAAAACTTTTTGAGTGGAAAATGTATCCAACGCATCCATTAGACATCCGCTATGCATATGGGGAACATCCGTTAGACGTCCGTCGTCATCCGTTACACGTCCGCTATATCCGCTAGGCACCTGCTGCGCATCCGTGCAACTCAAATCCGCTCCAGCGGAAAACGGACACAGGGAGGAAGCGAAACGGACCCAGAACAGATGTGCAGCATTAGCACGGATGGAGATAGGATGAAAGCGGATGCAGTTCGCATATAAAGCATTAAAACGGAAAAAATGTTCGCATAGGGGACGTATCTCGGATATTTAGGATGTCTGCAGGATGTCTAGAGGATGCAAAAGGACACCTAGCAGAAAACCTATATTTCCTATAAAAAGGGGGAGGAACTCACCTGGGTCTCACTTTCAGTCCAGCAGCCCTGCTGTGCAGACCTCTTCAGCCTTCATCTTGCTCTTGCTCTTCCACAGCATCCAGTCATCTCCACCATGGATCATCACACACTCCTTTTGGTAGCCACCATCCTTCTACAACAGTGCGAAGCCATCTACAGGCTCTTTCACCTGTTCTACGCGAAGAAAAGGAGGCCTGCAAGAAGTGTCTGGGTCCAAAGATGGATCGCGAGAAGAGCAGAGTATGGACTGTATAACAACCTGATGGTGGAGCTGAGAAATGAAGACACTTGTGCATTCCAGAACTTCATGAGGATGCCGCCAGCCATGTTTGATGAAGTTGTGGAGCGGCTGAGACCCAGGTTGACCAAGCAGAGCACCAACTTCCGGCCCAGCCTGAACCCTGGACTCAAGGTGGCACTGACTCTGCGCCACCTGGCCTCCGAGACCACGTACAGGAACATGCAATACGGCTGGAGGGTGCCACACAACACCATCAGCATTGTGGTCAGAGAAGTGGTAAAGGCCATCATCGAAGAATACCTGGAGGAACTCCTCCAGTGCCCCTCCACTGAAGAAGGCTGGAAGAAATTGCAGAGCAATGGTATCAGAAGTGGAACTTCCCCCACACTGTTGGAGCCATAGATGGGAAGCACGTGGCCTGCAAAGCTCCAGCCAAGTCAGGGTCCACTAATCACAACTACAAGGGCTTCTTCAGCATCATCCTCTTCGCCATGGTCGATGCTGACTACAAGTTCATGTACATCGATGCTTCAGGCAACAGGTCAGCTTCAGATGCCCAGGTATACAATGCCAGTCACCTCAAGAAGGGGCTGGAACACAACCTCATCATGGGCTTCCCAGATCCAGACCCCCTGCCCAACGACACGCAAGATGTGCCTTACTTCATCATGGGGGATGACGCCTTCTCCCTCAGAACCTACCTCATGAAGCCCTACACTTCCAGATGCCTCACCCGTGAAGAGAGGATCTTCAACTACAGGCTGTCCAGGGCAAGAAGGGTGGTGGAGAACGCCTTTGGCATCCTGGCCAACAGGTTCCAGGTACTTCTCACCACCATGCAGCATCGCCCAGAGACCGTGAGGAGGATTGTGGAAGCTTGCTGCATCCTGCACAATCTCATGCGCACCCGCTACCCAGTCTTGCAGAACAGGCTCGTGGATGTCCAACAAGGCAATGGGGACATGGAGCCTGGGGAATGGAGGCAAGGGCGAAACCTGATAGACACTGTGGATGTGCAAGGCCCCAACAGAGCTTCACGTGAAGGGAAGAAGCAGCGCAACCTCCTGAAACACTGGTGCAACTCCCCAGCTGGAGGAGTGGAGTGGCAAGACAGGATGATAGATGCTTAATGGATGCTTCCTTCAGCCTGTCTCATCACACTGATGTGATTGTGCCATGTATGTTGAGTGGTCCTACAATGAACAGGGCATTTAATAAAGAGTTGTGTTTATGTTGAAATGTGTGGATCAATGATTACATTGTTATTGATAATAAAGGGCCATAGGTGTGGCACCTGGGAGGGTGGACCATACAGTCCCACTATGCTTGCACTGGAGGTTTATCTATCCCACAGCTATTACCCATTCCAAAGGTATCCCTGCCCATCCCACTGCTATCTTAACCCATCCCACAAGCATGCAAAGGCTTAAACCATTTCTAAAAGTTTCCACCAAGACTTTATTGACTAAAAGAACTGAAGCAAGTGTGTGAAGCAAAGATAATCTTTATTAATAACAAGCTGTAAAAGCAAAATGACTCAAGTAAAGTCTCCCAAGAAAAGATAAAGTCAACAGGTAGCAACCCAGTCTCTGGCACTCTTCTCAGTCATTCTGAGGCATGCCCATAGTCTCAGGGGTGAAGGGTCCAGGTGCTGTGGAGGTGGCTGCTGCTGGAGTGCTGGTCTGAGGTGCCATTGGGGTGCCTGGCCCGTAGAGGACAACGGGGGATGGTGTGTGGAGGAAGCTCTCAGAGAGCTGGCTCAGTCCTGTGATGTTGAGAGCCCCTTCCTCCAGGACATGGGGCGTCAGTCCCAAGACCGATGACAGATGTTCTGAGGCTGGGCTTGGCTGTGGGGTGGAGGAAGGAGGAGTGTAGTGGGGATGCCTGGTCTGCAGGTGAGCAAGGTGAGGCGTCGGCATCTGTGGCATGGGTGGCATCTGTGGCATGGGTGGCATCAGTGGCATCGGTGGCACCGGTGGCGTATGATGTACCTGTGCCTGGACTGGGAAGGGCTGCCTGTGCTGCTGAACCTCCTGGTAGCCGTAGCCTTGGTAGGGGAGGGCCTGTGGAAAGCCTTGGAAGGGCAGTGACATCACCTGGGGTGGAGAAGCAGACCTGGACTGGGTGGGAGCAGGTTCAGCTGGGTCTGGAGGGTTGTCCAGAAGATCGGTGATCCTGTCCTTCACCACCTGGTACTGGGGTTCCGCCATGTTCATGAGGGTCTGGTTGACATAGGTGAGGAAGGGCTTACAGTTTGAGGATGGTATGTCGGTGTGTACCAGCTGAGAGAGGAGATCTATGCTGCTTTTGATGGTGTCCCTGATCTCCAGCAGGACAGTGTGGCTCTGCCCCTCCGGTCTGGCTCTCTGCCTGCTTTCTGTGGAGGTGGAGCTGGGGCTGGATGTGGGTTGGTCTCTGGTGGAAGTGCCCTCTTCTTGCCCCCACTGCGTCAGAGGGTCCTACACGCACTCCGCCACGGGGAGTGCAGTTGTCAGGGGTCTCCATCATGGGATGCTCCACAGATACCTGCCTGGACACAGGAGCTGACCCTTGGCCAGAAGAGGACGGGGTCTCTGTGGGCTGCCTGAGAGAGAGGGTTGTCAGAGGGGCCGCTCCTTGGTGGCAGATCTCACCCTCCAAGAAGCTGCACTTGGCCATCACATAGGTCTCCCGGTCCGTCAACTTGACTGTGGCCTGGCCAGATTTCTTGAGGTGCAGCTTCCTGTACCAAGTGTGCATGTGCTTCCCCCAGCCGAGGAGGACCTCCGAAGTGTAGCCCAGGCTCTCCGCCTTCTCTCTCCAAGCAGCCTGCTTCCTTTTGGTGTCTCGATAGAGCCTGCGTCCCTTCCGCCATAGATACTCGTTCTCCCTCAGCCATTCGAGCACCTCATCCTCATGTTCCTCTTTGATGGAGTATTGCCTCTTCTCCCGTTCTCGTTCATGTGTATGCCTCTTCCTCCCTCTGGCAGGGCCATCTGGGCCCTCATCAGAGGGGCTTCGAGGTTATAGGGGCTGCTTCACCACACCAGCAGCAGAAGCAGCAACAACAACAACAGTAGCAGCAAAAGCAGGACCAGCAGCACCAGGAGCACCAGCAGGACCAGGAGGACCAGGATCAGCAGCAGCAGAGTAAGCACCAGCAGGACCAGCAGGACCAGGATCAGCAGCAGCAGCAGAGTAAGCACCAGCAGGACCAGGAGCACCAGCAGCACCAGCAGGACCAGGAGCAGTGCCAGCAGAGTAAGCACCAGCAGAAGCACCAGCACCAGGAGCAGCGCCAGCAGAGTAAGCACCAGCAGAAGCACCAGCACCAGGAGCAGCACCAGCAGAGTAAGTACCAGCAGAAGCACCAGCACCAGGAGCAGCACCAGCAGAGTAAGCACCAGCAGAAGCCCCAGCACCAGCAGAAGCCCCAGCAGAAGCAGAGTCAGCCTGAGCAGCAGAAGCCCCAGCAGAAGCAGAGTCAGGGCCAGGGGGTGGGATGGTGGCCCTGTCCTTCTTGCCAGGGCTGGCAGCAGATGGCACAGGCTTCCTCTTCTTCCCCATGGTTGTTGGCTGGAGATGTGTCTGGCAGCAGGTCTTTCCTCTGAATGGTGACCTGCTTGCGAGCTGCATTCTTTTATATCCGCGGGGCTGATGGAATCCATCCTCCCGCATGCGCAGTGAATGCTTTGCATCTGCTTTGCATCCGCTAGGCATCTTCTAGGCATCTGCTAGGCATCCGCTAGGCATCCGCTAGGCTTCCATGATGCATCCGCTTCATCCGCCAGGCATCCGTTCTGCATCCGTTCCTTCCTCTGCGCGTCCACTTCACTGTGCTCCCCCGGAAGCCCTGTGGATGTGCCATCCACTTCCATCCGCTTCCATCCGCTAGGCTTCTGTGGAGCATCTGCTTAACATCCTGGCTACATCCTCCCCCGTCCATTCCTTTCCGTTGTTGTCCGCTCTGCTTATGCAAATTCGGGGCACTTTTGAGAGCGGATAACAACGGATGGAACATTTTCTCATCCACTGAGTCCTTTTTACATACGTTTTGCATCCGTCGGCCTATGTGACAGGCCTTTAATGTTGTGCCTCTTAGATACAAGCTTAAGGGAACAGAGGACTATTTCAAATTTCCATTTCCACATGGTGAAACAATGCAAGATTCTGATTCTCCAGCAGAATATATTCCTCTTGCAAGATTTCAACATTCAAAGTGCAATCAAGTTTGGAACAAAGTGTCTTTCTGTTTTCATTTCATGAACGTACCTAGATAGTAAAATTACATCTGCAATTCATCAACATAAGGAAAGATTATGTTAATCCTGCTTCCCTAGTAGGTGTACTTACTATTATAGGTTGAAACTGCATTACACTGCATTTTTAAAATCTGTATTCTGCCACATCTGCTTTTTAAGGGGTCTGGTCTAAAATTATCATTTTAGGTACCATTTTGGGTAACTCATTTTATGTAATATATATAATTAATCTAATGTAGTCAGCCATCTGGAATTTGCTACTCCAAGAGTGCTATATAATGACAAAATAATATTAATTCAATGTAGAATTAGCAGGTGGAGAAGGAGTGAGAAACACTTTGTGGACAAAACAGGGACTATAACAAGTTTCATGCCAAGAAATACCGCCCATCTTTAAGCACCACAGCATTATCGTTCAAAATTTCTGCTGGCATTGGGCTTTTGACTCTTAAGAGATAATGAGCGTTATGTTATAAACCACTTCTGATATTTACTTAAGGAAATGAGATACTGGGACATTTCAATTGCAGGAAGGCTGGGAAACAGAGCTTGCTAAATAACAAGAGTCTGCTTCAACAATATTGTTGGAAGGAAATGGAGGATCTAATGGCTGGCATTGTCCATTATTAAGCAACTTGAAACATTTACTAATTAATCCCTTGAAATATTACACATTTACGTTCAGTTAAGGTGAAAGTAAAAAAGTTTTGATGTTTTGATAATAGAAGCTATAAACCCCATTGTTCTGAACTAAAGTGTTGTGACAAGGCTTTGGCTGGAAAATGCAGTAAGGAGGGGCAGTTACTGAGGGGCATCATTTGCCACAGCAGAACATGACATGTTTTCAGAATTTCAAATATGTCCTCTGTAAGCTTGTCTGGGTGATATGCAGAGCCTCTCAAACTGATTTGCAAAGTCCCTCAAATTCCCAGAGGTTGTGGGAGGAGCTGCTGGCTGCTTGTGAAGGAAGCAGAGGGTGACTAGAAAGGAGAAAGATAGTGGCCTGTGCACCTAATGGCGCGCAAATCACATAGCTATAAACCAAGAACACCAATAAGACATTTAGGGAAAGTGTGCTTGAGATTTTATTTTATTTCAAAATGACCGGCTTAGTTCAGTGAAATACTTGTTTTATAGTACTTTCGCAGTACTCTTTTCAAACTTGGATACTGTCCTCTTTGTAAAAAAATTACCAGTCTACCTAGACAGATTACCTATCCAGAATCTCTAATCTTTGCTCTCCAAGCAGAAATTAGGTGCCCAAACCAGCCATCTATTGAGCTGCCGTGCTATCAGCCCCCGCTACCACAAAGATCCTACAGGAAAAGGGCAGTATGGACAACCGTGGGATCTGGCAGGGTGAGAGCTGTGGACCATAAACACAAAACTTTTGCTGTGTCCCAGCATAACAGATACAATGCCCCTGCTGACCTTAATAGGGACACTAAAGTGACAGGTCAAGGTAGTTGTGATAATGATAACTCAAGTAAGCCGGGGATCATGGTCCTAGATTCCACGCAGAATTTGTCACCTGGAAATATTGCTAGTATCAGAACAACTTGTCAGCATCAAATGGATTTCATGGAGCAAATGAAACTGTTGTTTTTCATCGGTCTTCAATGTTCCCACAGAAACCCAACGATCTCTTAGTCTCATATAATCTAGGCAGAAATTTGTTTTTTTTAGATATCACTTCTTTGAGATGTTTCCTGACAAATTAGAGGGAGATTAGGTAGTTTTTTTGTGAATGGCAACCTTGTTTGGAATGTTTTACCCAAAGGTAGTTTATCGCCCTTCAAGCTGAGGTTTGGCATTGACTACGAATATATCATTTATCAATGCCTTTGATGAAAATATCAATTGAAACCTGGGTTAAAAATTAAATAATAAATAACCAGGGTGGAATAATAATTGCTATAAAAGCACTTGTTCTTGTATTGATTAGCATTTAAATCAAACAGGCAGCTAATAAAGACCTTTGCCTAGAGTTAATAATCCAGGAGGTAGGCAACCTGCATTTTGAGGCTTCCAACTATATATGCATTTGGCAGATAGAAAAACAGGTAAATGTATGCACATAAAGTAGCAAAAAACAAAGAACAGGCTCTTCCAACACTGACTGCAGTGTTTGCTGTTTAAATGAAATCCTACCTCATAAAAAGAAAACAAAAAGCCAAAGAACATTAAAATTTCCACCGTAACTTTGTTTTTTACATGTTGCCTGCCAACAAAACTCATAAGAGAGTAATGAAATAATACCAAAACAATATAAATATACCAGATGTACAGCACAGACATATTAAAAGCATATGATATTGGTCCTGTTAAAGGCTTGAGAGTGCGACGCTGAAGCAATATATAGACATATGTCACGAGTCTGTTTTTGGGAAGACTTCACAGCCTAGTGCTCACTTTTAAGTCACAGTTACAGTGGATACATGCTTACTTAGAGGCAAATACTAGAGTATTTCTTTCTGTTGTCTCAGTGTTTTCAGAAATGCAACATAATTCTCTTAATGGTTGGTCCTTTTAAATATTCCGAAATGGTTGCAATAGTTCCACCAAATAAATGTAAACCTGTTTTGATATGACTGAATCAATTACTTTAAAATCACCAATGCACAGACATTAAATGAATGACAATAATTATTGTGAAGACATAAAGAAAATTTATCAAAGTAATAATAAACCATAATCACAGCAATACAATACAATCAGCAGCCAGGCTAATATCTATCTTTGTGTCCTCAAGTCAATTTTGACTCATGGCAAATTGGGTGTACACGGGTAACTTCCTGCAGTTTTTTGGCAAGATTTTCGGAAGTGGTTTGTTCTTGCTTTTTTCCTAAGCTGAGAGAAAGTGACTGTGCCCAAAGCAGACTAGAATTCCATTTCACAGTTCTATGTTGGTGCCTGTTACTATGTGCAAAACACATCTTTTGTACATTAACCAAAACCCATTATCTAGTAATCTATATTTATGTCTGTCTGTCTATCATCTATCTACATCTATCCATTCATCTCATCTCATATTTATTTAACAAAGAAAAATAGGAAATAAGCATATAAACTTTTATCTTCAGTTTAATTTTAAAACATCATCCTCTGAAGAGACTTCCGCTGGTAAAATACTTATTCAACGTAGAAAGAAACAAAAATTATTAAGACCACTTAACAGTTGATAGGAAATTGATATTTTTCCCGTTTTGTAGAATTTATTTTTTTTGCAAATTTTAAGACGGGTCTTCAAACTTGACAGCTTTAAGACTTGTGGACTTCAACTCCCAGAATTCCTCCTCCTTGCTCAGGAATTCTGGGAGTTGAATAGTTGGCTGGCTGAATTCTGGGAGTTTAAAGTTGCCAAGTTTGGGGAGCCCTGATGAAGGCCAACAATAATACTTTTGCCTCACTGAAAAAGTGGGAGTTTTACCCATGGATGATAATCTTTTGCTGTCAGATGGGCACAAGGCTCTCTCTGAGCAGATTCTTTCTTTCACCCTTGGAAAAATCTGCATCATGAAATTCAGACAAGTTTTGTGATCTAAGGAATTATGAAATTTGGGACTCTGAGACCTACTTATTTTCTACTTATTCTCCTTTCCAAGAAAGGAGACAAAGGTTGATGTGGACAAGAAAAGGGAATGCTGATATTCTTGTGGAAGTTCATGTGTTCCCTTGGTTGCTTCTCATTTGGAAATTCTCCTTGAGTTGGATTTTGCCTTGACTAAGGAATTATTGCAAAACCATTGTAATGTTTGTAATGTTAAATGCGACTGGCGAAGTCAATCTGCTCAGTTGCATGCTTGTGTCAGCTAAGACTGCATTGCTCAATCATTTCAGAGAAAAATGTTTCCTCAGAAGAGGCACACCCCAAATTCTGAGGTATGTGAGGCCCAAGGGATCTTTCCTTAGGTTGTGTTCCCTCCCCCCCCTTGACGCTGGTGAAGTGTGCCTCAATCTGAACTTCAGCAGAGAGAAGCATGTCAGTTCTGGATGCCATAGCCAATCATTATAACCGAGTGAGTGAACATTTCCAACAATGTATTATGTACATTTAGACATTATGAAACCCTTATGCCTTTGGAGAGTAGCTTGTTGCTGTTGAAAATAATGACCTTATTTTATGTTCATAATCCACATGCAAGCTTCTTGCAAGAAGTTTCTTGCAGTGATAATTATCACCAGTGATGGTAGCTGAGAATTATTATAGCCAGTGGTAATTAGGTAATTGGAAACTGTAAGTTTAATTGTCTTACAGAGAATCACCTTTAAACAATAATATATTTAAAACAGCCCTGTCACCTGTTCATTGAGCAGGAGCTATGAATCTACCTCAGATTTGACCCCCAAACACAACTAGAATTCTTTTTTATGTGTGCTTTCCCATTTCTTGGTCTTTAAAATAAATCCAGCAGTTCACTCTTCCATCATTTCGACAGTCATCTGAAGTAAAATTTCTTCACGGGAGTGAAGAAATATTGCACCACTGGGATGTTTGGTGGTGGTGGTGGTTTTTTGATTGACTGATTATATGCCACCAACTCATTTTTACTCCAGGCAACTACACAGACAGTCGTGAAGTAAAGCAAGAAAACATTCTCAGTGTGTCTGGATGTGTGAGGTCACTGTTCCTGCCATCCAAAAATGATTTCTGGTGATAGCGCTCATCTTGGCAGTGCACAGAAGCCCCTAGGAAGCCATAGAAATAAGGAGGCATTGTGGATCAGTAAGTCACCATGACATGACATTTTAAGGTGCCATGGAGACTGTTGGATATGACACAGCAATTCTCTCATGGTAACATTTCCATTATGGGAATCGTAACTGCATCACAACTGCTCAGAAAATATGGACAATAATAGAAGGGGGGGAGTGGAGCTTCAGCTTCTGCATTTGCCAGAGTTTCTTGAATTATACTGACAATATATAGAGGTTCTTCTTCTCTAGCTTCTCTGTGTCATTGCTGTGAAGGGATAAGAGAGGGGAACATAATTGTTAAAAATATACAAAATGTTTTGACCTTGAAATAGTTGTTTAGAATCATCCAAATTTAAAACCAAAAAAAGAAATATAACAAAAACAAAACCTATGTTCCAGAGTTTAGACTGCCTCAGGGAAGAAAAGCATTTTGCCTCACACTGCTTTAACCATTCTGGCATCAGATAGTTGGAGCCAGGATGCAGCAGACACTCAGGAGAGACGAGTCAGTTAAGGATATATCTGGAGACTCAAAAAAGATCCATTCTGGAATGCTGCTTTGTCGGCAGAAGTACAAGGTTACTGCTGCCCACTTCATGAGGTTTATTGCGATTATACTTATTTTCTATACTATGAATGAGGATTATTGCGATTATACTTATTTTCTATACTATGAATGAGG
>BLBF01017039.1:18422-41279 GCA_015471245.1 Laticauda colubrina
GTCTGTCAATTTTGTTTCATAGTCTTTTCTGTCCATTACTACTGTGGAAGCCGTTGGCTGTCAATACTTTAGTCAGGGTGCATAGTTCAGTCTTTATATGTGTCTTGTCTGCCAGGCGTTTGGTTCTAGCAATTAGTGTTTTGGCCACGGAATTTATCTGTGCTAGGTGGTGGTGGGATTGGGCGTTGAAGTAGCGGTTGGTGTGTATTTTCTTCTGGTATTCGGTGTGTCCTAGTGTTCCATCTGTTCTTTTGTAGATTAGTACATCTAGGAATGGTAGTTGTTTGTTTATTTCCGTTTTCATGGTGAACTTGATTTTAGGGTGTGTGCTGTTTAGGTGTGTTATTTTTGATGATTTCATGAGTTTCTTTTATCGGGACTTGAGTGAATAGTGAAACCACGTCGAAACTTACAAGCAGATCTTCTTGTTCCAGGTGTAGATCTTTGATCATTTCTAAGAAGTGGTATGAGTTCTTAGAAATGAGTTCTTAGAAATCACTTTAGAATTAAGAATATAAATATTTTTTTGAAAAAGCAGAAGATATAGCGATCAAATTGCCAAGATTTGCTGGATTGTGAGAAAGCAAAGTAGCTCCAGAAAATCATCTACTTCTGCTTCAGTGACTTGATTATGTAGATCACAACAATCTGTGGCAAGTTCTTAAAGAGTTGGGACTACCAGACCACCTGCATGCAGGTTCAAGAAGCAACAGTTAGAACCAGACATGGAATAACTGATTGGTTCAAAACATGGGAAAAGTACTACAAAGCTGTATATTTTCACCCTGCTCATTTAAGTTAAATGCAGAGTTAATTATATGAAATTCCAGGCTGGATAAATTAAGCCCATGTCACACTGCCCAACGGATGCAAAAAGGACACAGCGGATGAGCAAAATGTTCCATCCATTGTTATCCACTCTCAAAAGGGGCAAAAATTTGCATAACCGGAGCGGATAACACGGATGCGGGGAGGACGCAGGGCAGATGCAAAGCGGATGCAGAACAGAAGCCCAGTGGATGGAAGCAGATGAGAGCGGATGGCACGTCCGCTAGGCTTCCAGGGGGCAGCAGCAAAGCGGATGCGGAACGAATACAATGGATGCACAGCGGACGCCGAACGGATGAAGCGGATGCACAGCGGATGCACAGCGGAAGCCTAATGGATGCCTGGCATTAATTGCACATGTGGGGAGGATGCATTGCGTTAGCCCCGTGGATATAACGGAAGCAGCTCGGAAGCAGGTCGCCATTGAGAGGAAAGACCTTCTTCCAGACAAATCGACTGCCTTGCCTGCCCTGCCTGTATGTCTGCCTGCCAGCTTTGCTGCCAGCCTTGCTGCCAGACTCCCTGCCAGCCTTGCTGCGACCCTGCCTGCAAGCCTTGCTGCCACTCTGCCTGCAAGCCTTGCTGCCAGCCAGTCTGCCTGCCAGCCTTGCTGCCTACTTTCCTGCCAGCCTTGGTTCATGTCTGCCTGCCAGCCTTGGTGCATGCCTTCCTGCCAGCCTTCCTGCCAGCCTTGGTGCCTGCCTCCCTGCCAGCCTTCCTGCCTGCCTTGGTGCCAGCCTTCCTGCCTGCCTTCCTGCCTGCCTTCCTGCAAGCCTTGCTGCCAGCCAGTCTGCCTGCCAGCCTTGCTGCCTGCTTTCCTGCCAGCCTTGGTTCATGTCTGCCTGCCAGCCTTCCTGCCTGCCTGCCTGCCAGCCTTCCTGCCAGCCTTGGTGCCTGCCTCCCTGCCAGCCTTCCTGCCAGCCTTGGTGCCTAACTGCCTGCCAGCCTTCCTGCCAGCCAGCAACCCCACAACCATGTGGAAGCACAGCAAGCCTCAGCCATCTGCTGCCAGCCCTGGCAAGAGGGACAGGGCTACCACCCCACCCCTGGCCCTCACTCTGGTTCTCCTGGGGCTTCTGCAGCACGGGCTCGCTCTTCTGGGGCTGGCAGTTCTGCTACTTCTGCTTCTGGAGGAGGTGATGACAACCACTCCAGCACCAGCCACCTCCACAGCACCTGCACCCTTCACCGCTGGGACTGAGCGACCAAGAGGAGTACCAGAGACTCACTTTTGTCTTATAGCTTGTTGTTAATAAAGTCTATTCATGATTCACACACTTGCTTCATTTCTTTTTTTTAATAAAATCTTGCTGGAAACTTTTAGAAATGGTGTAAGCCTTTGCATGCTTGTGGGATGGGTAAGGATAGCTTTGGGATGGGTTAGGATAGCTTTGGGATGGGTTAGGATACCTGTGGGATGAGTAATAGCTGTGGGATGGGTTAGGATAGCACTGGGATAGATAAACCTCCAGTGTAAGTATAGAGGGACTGTATGGTCCACCCTCCCAGGTGCCACACCTATGGCCCTTTATTATCAATAATAATGTAATAATTATCCACACATGTCAACATAAACACAACTCTTTATTAAACGCCCTGTTCATTGTAGGCCAACCAAACATACATGGCCCAATCTCAACCATCCTGTCTTGCCACTCCACTGCTCCAGCTGGGGAGTTGCACCATTGTCTCAGGAGGTTGCGCTGCTTCTTTGCTTCATGTGAGGCTCTGTTGGGGCCTTGCACATCCTCAGTGTTGATCAGGTTTCGCCCTTACCTCCATTCTCCTGGCTCCATGTCCCCATTACCTTGCTGGAGGTCCATGAGCCTGTTCCACAACACTGGGTAGCGGGTGCGCATGAGATTATGCAGGATGCAGCAAGCTTCCATGATCCTCCTCACGGTCTCTGGGCAATGCTGCATGGTCTTGAGAAGTACCTGGAACCTGTTGGCCAGGATGCCAAAGATGTTCTCCACCACCCACCTTGCCCTGGACAGCCTGTATTTGAAGATCCTCTCTTCACGGGTGAGGAGTCTGGAAGTATAGGGCTTCATGAGGTAGGTTGTGAGGGAGAAGGCGTCATCCCCCACGATGAAGTAGGGCACATCTTGCGTGTCATTGTGCAGGGGTTCTGGATCTGGGAAGCCCATGATGAGGTTGCATTCTAGCTCCTCCTTGAGGTGACTGGCGTTGTATACCTGGGCATCTGAAGCTGACCCGTTGCCTGAAGCATCCATGTACACGAACTTGTAGTCAGCATCGACCATGGTGAAGAGGATGATGCTGAAGAAGCCCTTGGAGTTGAAATAAGTGGACCCTGACTTGGCTGGAGATTTGCAGGCCACGTGCTTGCCATTTATGGCTCCAACGGTGTGTGGTAAGTTCCACTTCTGATATCACTGCTCTGCAACTTTCTTACAGCCTTCTTCAGTGGAGGGGTAATGGAGGAGCTGCTCCTTGTATTCTTTGATGATGGCCTGCACCACTTCTCTGACCACAATGCTGATGGTGTTGTATGGCACCCTCCAGCCGTACTGCATGCTCCTGTAAGAGGTCCCTGAGGCCAGGTGGCGCAGAGTGAGTGCCACCTTGAGCCCAGGTTCCAGGCTGGGCCGGAAGCTGGTGTTTACCTTGGTCAACCTGGGTGTCAGCCGCTGCACAACTTCGTCAAACATGGCTGGAGGCATCCTCATTAAGTTCTGGAACGCCCGAGTGTCTTCGCTCCTGAGCTCCACCATCAGCTTGCTTTACAGTCCGTCCTCTGCTCTTTTGGCGAACCATCTTTGGACCCAGACTTTTTTGAGGTGGCTTCTTTTCTTCTCGCAGTAGAATTCAAAGAGCCTGCAGATGGCTTCGCACTGTTGCAGAATGATGGTGGCTGCCGAAAGGACTTTGTTACAATCCACGGTGGACATGATGGATGCTGTGGAAGAGGAAGAGGCAGATGAAGGCTGCAGAGGTCTGCACAGGTGGGCTGCTGGTCTGAAAGTGAGATGCAGGCGAGTTGCTCCCCCTTTTTATAGGCAGTATCGGTTTTCCGCTAGGCATCCTCTAGGCATCCCCTAGACGTCCTTAATATCCGAGATAGGTCCCCTCTGCGAACGTTTTTTCCATTTTAAATGCTTTGTTTCCATGCTGCATCCGTTCTGTATGCGTTCTGCATCTGTTCTGCGTCTGTTCCACTTCCTCCCTGCGTCCGGGCGGATGCGAGTTCTGTGGATGCATAGCGGATGCCTAGCAGATATAGCGGATGTGTAACAGATGCATAACGGATGCCTAGCGGACGCGTAGCGGATGCAGAACAGACAAACTCTATACATTTTCCACACAAAAGTTTTGGGCAGCCCAAAACTTTTGGTGTGGATGAAACATCCATAAACAGATGCTGGACGGATAGAGAGGAAGCCAAATAGAGGCAGTGAGTATATCGCATTTTCAAATGGATGGCAAGGTTTTTTGTCCATTTTACATCCTCTTTGCATCCGTTGGTTCAGTGTGACATGGGCTTTACAAGCCAGAATTAAGATAGCCAGGAGAAATATCAACAACCTCAAATAAGCAGATGATACTACTTTAATGGTAAAAATTGAAGAGGAAAACAATCAATCAGACAAAATAGGGTTGGAAGGGACCTTCAAGGTCTTCTAGTTCAACCCCCTGCTCAAACAAAAGACCATATACCATTTCAGACAAGTGCCTGCCCAGTCTCTTTTTCAAAATTTCCAGTGATGAGAAGCCACAACTTCTGCCTGCAAGCTGTTCCATTGGTTAATTGTTCTCGCTGCTAGTAAGTTTCTCCTTAATTCCAGGTTGCTTTTCTCCTTGATTAGTTTCCATCCATTGGTTCTTGTCTTGCCTTCTGATGCTTTGGAAAATAAATTGACCTCCCTCCTCTTTGTGGCAGCCTCTCAAATACTGCTATCGAAATACTGCTATTGCAATCAAATATTGCTATCATGCCCCCCCCATCCTTCTTTTGTCTAGACTAGCCAAACACTGCAACCATTATTCTTATATTTTTGTCTCAAAGTCTTTAATCATTTTTTTTTTGCTCTACTTTGCACTTTTACCTTCATCAAGAACCTCTAAAATGGGAGAGTACAAACGTTGGCCTGAAACTCAACATTAAAAAAACTAAGATCATGGCATCTAATTCCATCACTTTCTGGCAAATAGAAGGAAAAGAAATGGAAGCAATGACAAAATTGATTTATTATTTATTTCATTGGGTTCCAACAGTGACCATAGCATGATTGTCTTTTGTCTCAACATACGACCATACAAAAATCATCACAACAATGTGACCCCCAATTATAACTTCAAAAAAGGCAACTGTTTTCTTATAGACAATGATTTCTCATCCCTTGATTGGCAATTTCTATTCACTGGATGCAATATTGTTGAAGACCACTGCAACATACTTTTATTTGAAGTCAAAAGAGTCATCAAACTATATGTACCAATAACAACTCCCAAAACCAGAAAAAAAACAAATTACCCATAACAATAAGGAATTTCCAATCCAAAAAGAAATCCCTTTGGTGGAAAAACAAATCTGGTCATGTTGCCAACTGTAAAAGCTAATACAAAAATTATGCCACCAGATAGACTGAATGTACCAATTATCACACTAAACAAGAGGAAAACCTTCTGCGCACCAATTCCACCTGCACTTTCTACAATTTTGTAAACAACAAACTAAAAGACTCAAGTTCCATCCCACCCCTAAAAGAACCAAATGGTAAAGACTGCAATGATGACACCATTAAAGCCAATCTCTTTAACACTCTTTGGCTCAGTGTTTGTAAACAGCAATGGATTTCCTAGTCGAACCACAGACAACTACAGTGATCTAATACATTTCAATTTTACAGTAGACAATGTTGAAAAAGCACTGCACAATCTAAAACCATCTCTATCCATTGGACCAGATTGCCAACTTCTTAAAAAAGATATTCGCTGTCACAGCCAATCTTCTAAGCATAAACTTTGAAAAATCTTTCAGGACCAGCTCCTTGCCAAAACTATGGTCACAGTCATTCCTGTTGAGGTAATTCCCCATTAGGAGAATAAGCGCACAAAGGGAGATGTAGTGAGAGAGGTGAAGAATAACACACAACCAGCACACAGATACACTGCATAGTAAAAATATAGATTTTTATTTCCAATAAATGTTTAAGCAAAGTCCAAACAAGCAGTCCAAGTCATTCACAGTTAAAGCAGTCAGTTTTCAGTCCAGGAATAATCCCACTAACAAAGTCCAGTATCAAAAACAGTTCAGTAACATACTTACATCAAATCCAAGACGAACTATGATCAATAACACTCAATAGAAATGGCAACACTCTCCAGAACAAGGACAAGAACAGACAAAACAACCGAGTTTCTGGCTCCAGCTTATGGCTGTTTGTTAGGTGACTTACATTCCTAACATTCTCCCCCTTTGGGTAGGACAATATATACAACCTTACATTCTTACTTTGCACACATTGTCTCACATTTAAATATCTTAAATCTGTGTGTTTTGATCTAGTCTTAACAGCAATATTTGAAGCCATCTGTATTGCTGATTGGTTATCTTCATAAACAACAATAGGATCTGTTACATCAATTTCCATATCAATTAATAGTTGCTTATAACAAATTAAATCTGTACATAATAAAGATAAACATGAGAATTCAGCCTCCATTGCTGACAAATTTAAATGTTCCTGTTGAATAAACCTCCATCCAATCAACACCTTTCCTAATAATACTTCAGTACCTGATGTAGATTTATGTGTATGTACATCTGTAGCAAAACTTGCATCAGCATATGCAGTTAAACTCAATTCATTTTTAGGCTGCAAATACAATTCATAATGCATTGTTTGTTTCAGATATCTTAATATGCGCTTAGCAGCTTTGCCATTGCCTTTCAGTTGGCTCAGCATTAAAACTCACTAATTGGTTAACACAGTATGCTATATTTGGACTTGACCAATTACTGAGATAAGATAAATTATCAATCAAGGATTGATAAATGTTCACCTCAAAAACAGGACTTTGAACACCACTATTGCTAAACTCCTGGCTCATCGGTGTTTTAGCTGACTTATAAAGTTCCATTTTAAAACTTTTTAGTAATTGGTTAATTTTATCTGCCTGTGAGATTTTCTATCCTCCCCTATTTTTATCTATCTTTAAACCAAGATATTATTTAATTTCACCTTCCTATTTTATCTTAATTTTTTTTCTCTAACAGTGATATTAATTTAGGAGCTTCATGTTCAGTTTTGGTGCTATGTCATCAGTAAACAATCGCAACAATGACACTACACCATTACTTTCCTTTTTAAACAAACATGGATCAGCTATGCCAGCTACAAAACCTATCATAGTTAATTCTTTAACTATAAATTGGTTCCACTCATATCCTGACTGCTTCAAGCCATAAAGATTCTTTTTCAATCTCCAGCAATCAGTTGTATTATCATTTTTGATACCTAAAAGTTTCTTCAAATAAATAGTGTGTTGCAACGGTGCATGCAGATATGCCATCTCTACATCTAAATGATTTACAATGTATTCCTCCTTAGCTGCCCACACTAATGCTGCCCTTAATGTAGTAGCCTTCCGACTAGGTGCAAACACTTAGTCTGATTGTCTAGGTGCAAACACCTAGTCTGATTATCTAGGTGAAAACACCTAGTCTGAAAGTCATTTGCTGTCTGATTGAACCCTTGTGCTACTAACCTGGCTTTATGGGTAATAGTCCCATCTACATCTGTCTTCAGTTTATAAATCCATTTACATCCTATGGCATGTTTATCAGATGGTAACTTCACATTTTCAAATACCTTGCATTTTTGTAAAGATTTCAGTTCCTTATCCATTGCTTCCTGCCAAGCAGCCTGATCCTCAGCAGGATACAATTTTAGTTCATTATAGTTATTTGGAACTGTGTTCACTTGGCATACAACACTAGCCTGATATCTATCAGGTGGTCATGTTACTCGGGTTGAAGCTCTTGGTAATGCAGGGCTTACTGCTGGAATTAACTGTGCCACCTCCTCCTGTTCTCCTATTTCTTCCTGTGCCTGTTCTTCCTCTTTAATGGCTATTCGTGGTTTACTTATTTCATCTTTAGGGACTACTTTGGTGTCAATAATAATATCATTGCTGGATTCCTGTTCCAGTTTATCCCACCGAACATGCTCAAGAAATTTTGCACTAGCACTACAATGAACATGAGCTGTGCCTTGATCCCAGAATCTAAACAATCTATGGTTGGCCTCATAACCTACGAAAAATAACTTATTAGCTCTATATTGCTCTTTCAGTCTTACTTGTGAGGGAATATGCACCCATGCTGGAGCTCCAAATGTGTGTAGGTAACTTAAATTTGGTTTTCTGCCATGCCAATGAGTTAATGGCAATTCTCCAATTGTTATGTTAACTACATTGGTTTTTTTTCCAAAAATTTTATTGATTTTTAAAAGACAAACATATACAAACAAAACACATAACATAAAAACATAAAACATCTTTTTTGAAAGCAGCCTGATCCCGGGTTACATCTCTTCGTACAAACATAAATTCAAGTTCATGCTCACTTTTATATACTATTCCATATCTTATTACCATTCAATATTTTCTATATAGCTTCTCCCCTCTTTTCACTCTCTTAATTCTATTTTATTTATTTCATCTCAATTTAAATCATCATAGTTATATCTTTTGTCTGTCCTGTTTCAGCTGTCTATTATGTTTTCTCATTAACACAAAATTTCTCCTGTAATCACTGATTGGAGTGTGACGCCTTGATATCTTTCCCCTAAATTTAACACTTAAAATAATACATAACTTTCATTCAGATTCTGCTTAGTACATTCTAAAGCTAAACAGTATATTTAAAAAAATATATAAATATATAATATAATTACAACAACAATTCATATCAATTGAACTCTATCATTAAGATTAATATTCATTTAAATCTTAAACATTTTACACCTTCCTTTTCAAGTAAGTATCATGCTTCTCTGGGAACACTTATAAATTTTACGAAGTTGCTTCCCCCCCCACTTCACATATATTTTAAGACATTATGTAATTAAAATGTTCCCATTCCTTCTTAATTCAATTCTCTCATATTTCATTTCATTTATTTTGTTCAAAGGAGAAAAGATTTTTACTAAATTACATTGAATATTTTATCCCATTTTATAATCACATGTTGTTCCAAATTTTCTAACATTATTTCAAATACAAATACAACAATACAGTCTCATGTATTTTTACAGCATCTCTTTTTCAGTTATATTTTCACCCATTATTTCTAAATAAGTCTTGTTTCTTTACAACTTATTTCAATCTTCATCTTCATATCCCTCTTCTATATTCCTCTTTTCTGTTGCTTTACTATCCATAAGTCTTGAACATTTTATACATTCCTTTTCAAATAGGTATCATGCTTCTATGGGAACACTTATAAATTTTGCTTCCCCCCCCATTCCACTTATATTTTAAGACATTATGTAATTAAAATGTTCCCCTTCCTTCTTAATTCAATTCTCTCATATTTCATTTCATTTATTTTGTTCATTAAAAAAAAAAGAAATTTCCACTAAATTACGTTGAATATTTGATCACATTTTATAATCATATCTTGTTCCAAATTTTCTAACATTATTTCTAATACAAATATAACAATACAATCTTATGTACTTTTGCATAATCTCTTTTTCAGGTTATATTTTTACCAATTATCTCTAAATAAGTCCTGTTGTTTACATCTTGTTTCAAAACTTTATAGCTTCTCTTCCCTTCCTTCCTTCTGCATCCACTACATCCGCTAGGCATCTGCTGCACATCCGCGCAACTCGAATCCGCCCGGACGCAGGGAGGAAGCAGAACGGACGCGGAACAGATGCAGAACGGATGGTTAGCTGATGCAGAACGGAAACAAAGCGTTTAAAGCGGAAAAAACGTTCGCAGAGGGGACCTATCTCTGATATTAAGGATGTCTACAGGATGCCTAAAGGATGCCTAGAGGATGCCTAGCGGAAAACCTATACTGCCTATAAAAAGGGGGAGCAACTCACCTGCATCTCACTTTCAGAACAGCAGCCCAGCGGTGCAGACCTCTGCAGCCTTCATCTGGCTCTTCCTCTTCCACAGCATCCAGTCATGTCCACCGTGGATTGTGACAAAGTCCTTTCGGCAGCCACCATCCTTCTGCAACAGTGCAAAACCATCTACAGGCTCTGTGAACTCTACTACGGGAAGAAAAGGAGGCACCCAAAAAAAGTCTGGGTCCAAAGATGATTCGCCAGAAGAGCAGAGGAAGGACTGTACAGCAAGCTGATGGTGGAGCTCAGGAGCGAAGACACTCGGGCGTTCCAGAACTTCATGAGGATGCCTCCAGCCATGTTTGATGAAGTTGTGCAGCGCCTGACACCCAGGTTGAGCAAGACAAACACCAACTTCCCACCCAGCCTGGAACCTGGGCTCAAGGTGGCACTCACTCTGCGCCACCTGGCCTCAGGGACCACCTACAGGAGCATGCAGTACGGCTGGAGGGTGCCACCCAGCACCTTCAGCTTTGTGGTCAGAGAAGTGGTGCAGGCCATCATCGAAGAATACAAGGAGGAGCCCCTCCAATGCACCTCTACTGAAGAAGGATGGAAGAAAGTTTCAGAGCAGTAGTATCAGAAGTGGAACTTCCCCAACACCATTGGAGCCATAGATGGCAAGCACGTGGCCTGCAAAGCGCCAGCGAAGTCGGGGTCCACTTATAACAACTACAAGGGCTTCTTCAGCATCATCCTCTTCACCATGGTTGATGCTGACTACAAGTTCATGTACATCAATGCTTCAGGCAACGGCTCATCTTCAGATGCCCAGGTATACAACGCCAGTCACCTCAAGGAGGGGCTGGAACGCAACCTCATGGTGGGCTTCCCAGATCCACACACAAGATGTGCCCTACTTCATCATGGGGGATGACGCCTTCTCCCTCACAACCTACCTCATGAAGCCCTACACCTCCAAATACCTCACCCCTGAAGAGAAGATCTTCAACTACAGGCTGTTCAGGGCAAGACGGGTGGTGGAGAACGCCTTTGGCATCCTGGCCAACAGGTTCCAGGTACTCCTCACCACCATGCAGCATAGCCCAGAGACCATGAGGAGGATCATGGAAGCTTGCTGCATCCTGCACAATCTCATGCGCACCCGCTACCCAGTGTTGCAGAACAGGCTTGTGGACCGTCAACAAGGCAATGGGGACATGGAGGCTGGTGAATGGAGGCAAGGGCAAAACCTGATCGACACTCAGGATATGCAATGCCCCAACAGAGCCTCACGTGAGGCGAACAAGCAGCGCAACCTCCTGAAACACTGGTGCAACTCCCTAGCTGGAGCAGTGGAGTGGCAAGACAGGATGGTAAATGCTTAATGGATGCTTCCTTCAGCCTGTCTCATCACACGGATGAGATTGGGCCATGTATGTTTGTTTGGCTTACAATGAACAGGGCATTTAATAAAGAGTTGTGTTTATGTTGACATGTGTAGATCAATGATTACATTAGTATTGATGATGAAGGGCCGTAGGTGTGGCACTTGGGAGGGTGAACCATACAGTCCCACTATGCTTGCACTGGAGGTTTATCTATCGCACTGATCTCCTAACCCATCCCAAAGGTATCCCTGCCCATCCCACAGCTATCTTAACCCATCCCACAAGCATGCAAAGGCTTAAACCATTTCTAAAAGTTTCCAGCAAGACTTTATTAAAAAAAAGAAATGAAGCAAGTGTGTGAATCATAAATAGACTTTATTAACAACAAGCTATAAGACAAAAATGAGTCTCTGGCACTCCTCTTGGTCGCTCAGTCTCAGGGATGAACGGTGCAGGTGCTGTGGAGGTGGCTGGTGCTGGAGTGCTTGTCATCAGCTCCTCCAGAAGCAGAAGCAGCAGAAGCGCCATCCCCAGAAGAGCGAGCCCGTGCTGCAGAAGCCCCAGCAGAACCAGAGTGTGGGCCAGAGGGTGGGATGGTAGCCCTGTCCCTCTTGCCAGGGCTGGCACCAGATGGCTGAGGTTTGCTGTGCTTCCGCATGGTTGTGGGGTTGCTGGCTGGCAGGGAGGCTGGCAGGAACCAAGGCTGGCACCAAGGCAGGCACCAAGGCTGGCAGGTAGACATGAACCAAGGCTGACATGAACCAAAGCTGGGAGCAAGGCTGACAGGGAGGCTGGCACCAAGGCAGGCAGGAAGGCTGGCAGCGAGGCTGGCAGCAAGGCTGGCAGGCAGACATGCAGGCAGACATGCAGGAAGGGCAGGCAAGGCAGTCGATGTATCCGGCAGCAGGTCTTTCCTCTGAATGGCAAACTGCTTCTGAGATGCTTCCGTTATATCCGTGGGGCTGACGTAATGCATCCTCCCCGCATGCACAATTAACGCCAGGCTTCTGTTGTGCATCCGCTGTGCATCCGCTCTGCATCCGTTTCATCCGTTTGGCATCCGCTCTGCATCAGCTGTATCTGTTCCACATCCGCTTTGCTGCAGCCCCCCGGAAGCCCTGCGGATGTGCCATCCGCTCCCATCCACTTCCATCCTCTGGGCTTCCGTTCCGCATCCACTTTGCATCTGCCCTGCATCCTCCCCGCATCTGTGTTATCCCCTCCAGTTATGCAAATTTTTGCCCGTTTTAAGAGCGGATAACAACGGATGGAACATTTTGCTCGTCCGCTGTGTCCTTTTTGCATCCCTTGGCCAGTGTGACATGGGTTTAACCTCTTTCTCTATTATACAGTTATCTCCCCTAAAGGTTACTACATAACCAATATTAACTAAAGCCCTTACTGATAGCAAATTAAATTTCAGTTTAGTTACATTTAACATCGTTAAATGCTCATTTATACAAGAACAATAGCAGTACCTTCACCAGAAGCTTTCATCTTCTATCCATTTGCCAGCGATACATAATGCTTCCTCATGGACATCTTTACAAACCTCTCTCTATTTTTAGTAATGCACTGCGATGCTCCACTATCAACTACCCACAAATCATGGTTTACAGTTGAATTGCTAGACATAGCTAAACTAACTTTCTTCTTAGCCTTCTGGTGATTACCAGTATTCTGTTGTTTTCCCTTCTTATACAATCTAGCTATATGTCCTATAGCCTCACAAGAAAAGTATTTCCTAACAGTATAGGCAGTTGAACACAAATCCTCTTCTTGTGGATGTTCCTTTCTCAGTTGGTCCCTATCCAGCCATCTTCTTGCCTCTTCTAACAACCTTCCAGTTATGTCAGTCAAAGTCAGTTCATCTTTGGTCAGGACTTTTTGTGAAGATACGTAATCATCATAATTTTCATTCAATGAGGAAAGAATGAAAATATCAGTTCCTTTTCATGTAGCTCTTGAAAATTTCTTTTCATGAAGTTCAAATGAGCTAACATAACTCCACCTTTCAGAAGACGTGCTCTAAACAGTTTGCATGTAAGATGTATGTGTGCATCTATCCTGTCATGAAAATAAATGTACCATTATAAGTCCATCATTAAATCCTTGAGAAGGATATTGACTGAAATCAATGGGTTTATTAAATGTAACAAATACAGGAAAAAATGTAACATGTATGTGTGCACCTACACTGTCATGAAAATAACTCCTCTTCAAATTCTCCCAACACCTAGCAGCAGACTCTTCTCCATGAATATGGACTAGCTGCTTGTCACTCAGTGTTAGTCCAATTATACAAAGAGCTCATTCATTGATCTGTTTAAAGTCAGCTAACTTCTTGGCATTGTCCTCATTTTCTGAATCCCAAGCATTTGCATCCAGTGTGTCTTAAACAATAACCCTTAAACATAACCCTTCTCAATGCAGAAGTAGACTGTACTTCATAGACCAGGAAACATAGTTTGTTCCATCCAACCGGGTTATCAGTGATAGACTTGTTGAAGTGTCTTGTGCCATCTTTACCAGGATAGTAAACCACAATTAAACAATAAACATCTGTCTGTATACAATACTGTGCTTTCACCTCAACTCTCAGTTGTCTGAGCCTGGTATAGCCTGGGCCCATAACCAGTGTTGAGGTAATTCCCCATTAGGAGAATGAGTGCGCACAGGGAGACGTAATGGGAGTGGTGAAGAATAACACACAACCAGCACACAGATACACTGTATAGTAAAAATGTAGATTTTTACTTCCAATAAATTTTAAGCAAAGTCCAGAAAGCAGTCCAAGTCATTCACAATTAAAGCAGTTAGTTTTCAGTCCAGGGATAATCCAAATTATAAAGTCCAGTATCAAAAAAAGTTCAGTAACAGACTTACATGAAATCCAAGATGAACTATGATCAGTAACACTCAATAGGAACGGCAACACTCTCCAGAACAAGGACAGAAATCGACTAAACAACCCAGGTTTCTGGCTCCATCTTATGGATGTTTGAGGAACCACACCCAATTACAATTGTAGCATTCCCTTAAAGAGACAGTATTAAAATGTCTATCCTGGTTTATATATTTTCCAAACCAACTTACTGTGAGGTGACTTACATTCCCAACAATTCCCATCTTCAAAAAGGGAGACCCCGCCAATTTGAAAATTACAGACTAATCTCTCTATGCTGAGTCACCTGTAAAGTTTTGGAATCAATTATTAACCAATCCATTATCCTCCACTTAGAGACAAACAACCTACTCTCTAATAAACAATTTGGTTTCAGAAAAAAACTATCCTGCAATCTGCAACTCTTACACTTCAAAAAGATATGGACTACACAACTCGATCAAGGCAAAGCAATAGACACAATCTACATAGACTTCTATAAAGCCTTTGATTTAGTGGTACATGACAAACTACTCCTAAATCTAAAAACTTATGGTATCTCTGGACACCTGCATAACTGGATAGAAGCATTCCTGTCAAACAGACAACAAATGGTCAAAATTGGAAGCATCCTATCAAATCCTGTAGCTGTCAATAGTGGTTTCCCCAAGGCAGTGTTCTAGGATCAACTCTCTTCATACTCTACATAAATGACCTCTGTGATCATATTAAGAGCAAGTGTGTTCTCTTTGCTGATGATGTAAAGCTATTCAACACCACAGACAATACTGCTACACTTCAAAAAGACCTTGACTGTATTAGAATGGTCAAACAAATGGCAACTTCAAATCTCAACAAATAAATGCTCTGTCTTACATATTGGCAAAAAAAATCAGAAAATAAAATACAGACTGAATAGTCAAGACCTTACTGATGACCCAAACTCTTTCAAGGATCTTGGAGGACTCATCTCTAATGATCTAAATGCTACAGCCCACTGTAACTACATAGCTAAAAATGCATTAAGAGATGTTAACCTAATCTTACGTAGTTTTTTCTCTGGTAATATTACACTACCTACTAGAGCAAACAAAACATTTTTATTATATGTATCCATGTATTCATAACTATGTTTTTACTTATACCTATTTTCTTGTAAGTAATTTACAAACCAAATAAAATAAAATAAAATAAATTAATAGTGACTGCAGGCCTAAAATTAAGAGACACTTGCTCCTTGGGAGGAAAGCTATAGCAAACCTACACAGCATATTAAATAGCAGAGACATCACCTTGCTACCAAATGTGCATATGGTGAAAGCAATTTTTTTTGCAGTAGTAATGTATGACTGTTAGAGTTTGACCATAAATCTGAAAAATTAATGCTTTTGAATTGTAATGCTGGAAAAGACTCCTGACAGCCCCTTGGACTGCAAGGAGAGCAAATCAGTCAATCATAAAGGAAATCAACCCTGACTGTCCTTTGGATACTGCACTAAAGCTCAGATACTTTGGACATCTAATGAGAGAGAGGACTCTTTGGAAAAGACCCTGATGTTGGGAAAGATTGAAGGCAAAAGGAGAAAAGGACAGATAATCAGAGTTGGAAGAGACCTTGTAGGACTTCTAATCCAACCCCCTGTAGGAGACCCTACAACATTTCTGACAAATGGCAGTCCAATCTCTTTTTGAAGGTCTCATGTGATGGAGCTCCCACAACTTCTGAGGGCAAGCTGTTCCATTGGTTGTTTGTTCTCACTGTCAGAAAGTTTCTCCTTGTTTCCAAGTTGAATATTTCCTTATTCAGTTTCCATCCATTGTTCCTTGTCTATAGGCACTTTAAAAAACAGCCCCTCAAATATTGAAACACTGCTATCATGTCTCCCCTGGTCCTTCTCTTCACTAGACTAGCCAAGCCCAGTTCCTGCAACTGTTCTTCATATGTCTTAGTCTCCAGTCCCCTAATCATCCTTGTTGCTCTTCTCTGTACTTTTTCTAGAATCTCAACATCTTTTTTATAAAGTGGTGACCAAAACTGGATGCAGTACTCTAGGTGTGGTCTTATTAAGTCTTTATAGAGTGGTATTAGTACCTCACTTGATCTTTATTGTATCCTTCTGTTAATGCAAATTAGGATTACATTAGCTTTTTTGGTTGCTGCTGCACACTGCTGGTTCATATTTAGCTGGTTGTCCACTAAGATTCCATGACCTCTCTCACAGTTACTGCTACTGAGCCTGGTTTCAGCCAGTCTATATGTGTACTGTTGGTTCTTTTTGCCTATGTGTAGGACTTTCCTTTCCTTAAATTTATCAAGTTCACACAATCTGTTAGACTAAAAAATATTTTAACTGTAGTTGAGTGTACTGTATTAAATGACTACTATGCCAGTCCTTCTTCCATTACTTCACTGTCCTCTGAATCCCTTGATCTCCTCTCTTGCTTTTAAAAATATGATTAAAAATATAGCAATATCTAAAATCAGAAATAACAAAACAAAGCCTAGCAGATCAGTGAGGATTATTATTTATTTATTTATTTTATTTTGGTTATTTTGTTTGTCAAGCATGTATGAGAAAATAAGTATAAGTATGAACATAAACAGTGGTGGGATTCAAATTTTTTTACTACTGGTTCTGTGGGCATGGCTTGGTGGTTCTGAGAAGTGCATAAAAATGAATCAACAGACTTTTTATAATCTGATTCATAGGATGCTTTATTAGGGAAAATACTGTAGTATGGACCCCTCTACTCCAGAAAAAAAAATTTCTAGGAGGAAGGAGACACTCCCATTTTGTGAATATGGCTTATATAGGTTTATCAAATCACATGGTTACGTAACACTTCCTGTTTTCTATATATGGACGTTATATAACATTTTCATAAGAAGTTCCAACCTTCCATGGAAAACTTCCAACATTCTCATTATATTCAGATTTCCTGTTATTCAAATTCCAGAAGATTATAAGAAAACATTAATATCTCTTTATGTGGCATTTGATGTCAGAGTGCCCCAGCACATACCTCTAACTTATGCCAAGTACATAGTTTTGTAATATTGTATTATTCCTAGCAGAAAACACATTACATAAATGTTCTGAATTTTAAAAGTTCAGACTACGAACACGAAATGGCTCCAGTTCGGATCTTTACATTCGAAACACAAAATGGCTTCAGTTCGGATCTTTCTCAGGTGTAATAACCAAATTTTTACTTATTATAAATCCACTGTTTTATTTTGTAACTAATTTTACACCTGAGAATTTCCATCAGGCTCTCGCAACATAAGCCTAACTTCCCGCTAACTAAATGTTTTACATTTTACGTCAGGTAGCCTTACAACATCTGAAACACAACTTACATTTCATCACATTCTGTAAAAGAAGCATCACTAAACATTAATCTTTTCTCTCTATATTTCTTCACATGTTCATCCACAGATTCATGTTCAGCACCATGGGCAGTTGCCATAACATTTGTTAAATGACCAATTGCCCACCCATTGTATTAACTGGTATCAATGTATATGCATATGTTCCCCCAAACATAAACCAACCTCTAGGTAAATACAGCACACATATTATTCCACCTACGTCTTCAACTTCCATACAATACTTTTTCTACATACAAACTTCTTCAGTAGGCAAATAAATATAAGTTACTTTGTTGCCTGGATATTTATACTAAATACAATCATAAGCTGAAAAAACTTAGTTTTTTTTTATTGGTCCATTTTGTTGGCTTCACAGGAAATCCAAACAAAGTATAATCTTTGACAAATAATACAAAACATCAGCATCAGGGTGTATAATAATTGTAAACTCTACTATATATAAAAAAATCTTCCTGGCACTGGAACTTCTATAAAACAAGTAAACATGATGTCTGTAACTGAAGTCTTTCTTTTCACACAAAAAGAAAAACTATTCAAAGCTATTCTCATTAATTCAAGAAAAACATTTTCACTTTTCTCAATAGGCTCTTTTCCTTCAGTGTCTTACACCTCTATGTAAAATTCTTGGTACTTCAAAACTTCTAATTGTACATCTACCTTTCCAGTTAAATGAACATTTTGCACTAGCTAAACTGTTTTACACAAAAACAGTTTGTGTAACTTCATTAGAGTACTTCTTAACTCAATAAATGGCATAAATAATCCCTTCTCCGAAGCTCTAAATCTCACATTGGAAGGGGAATAATTGCTATACATGTCAAAACCACAATCATATCATTGTTACATCCTCTTAGACAAGTCCTTATGTCATATGTGCAGTTACATACTGGATATTTTCTCAAACATATTCATCCATCATTCAAGGAGGATCTTACACAGATTCCAACTTCAGCCATAGATGTCATCACTGTCAGTGATATTTGCCCTTCATATTCTATACTGTAGGATTCAGTTTGAAAACATAACCATTGCCACGTTAATAAATAATCAGGCAATACCTCATAACCCTCCATATCTACCCCACATAAGGCAATATTCACTATCTACATCATATTCACAAATGGTCTAGGCCCCCACCCACCTTAACATATATAGTTTTCCACTTCAAAACTTAAAACCAATCTTTGGGGACTTACATCCACTTCTTAAAGTCCCTGTCACACTGCACCAATGGATGGAAAGAGGATGTAAAACAGAGAAAAACACTTGCCATCCGTTGGTTAAGGCGATGCTTCTGATCTGTACTCACTGCTTCCCTTTTGCTTCCTCTCTATCCATCCAGCATCCGTCTATTGACATTTCATCCGCTCAAAAGGTTTTGAGCTGCTCAAAACTTTGAGCGGAAAATGTATCCAACGCGTCCGTTCTGCATCCGCTAGGGATACGGGGGACATCCGTTCTGCATCCGTCGGCATCGCTTACGCGTCCGCTACATCTGCTAGGCATCTGCTGTGCATCCGCGCAACTTAAATCCACTCCAGAGGAAAGCAGACACAGGGAGGAAGTGGAACGGACGCGGAACGGACACGCAGTGTTAGTAGCACGGACGGAGAAAGGATGAAAGTGGATGCAGCACGCAAAGAAAGCATTTTAAATGAAAAAAACCTTTGTAGAGGGAACCTATCTCGGATATTAAGGATGTCTAGAGGATGCCTAGAGGATGCAAAAGGACACATAGGGGAAAACCTATATTGCCTATAAAAAGGGGGAGCAACTCACCTGGATCTCACTTTCAGTCCAGCAGCCCTACTGTGCAGACCTCTGCAGCCTTCATCTGCCTCTTGCTCTTCCACAGCATCCAGTCATGTCCACCTTGGATCGTAACAAACTCCTTTTAGTAGCCACCATCATTCTGCAACAGTGCAAAGCCATCTACAGTCTCTGTGAACTCTACTATGGGAAGAAAAGGAGCGGCCAACAAGCATCTGGGTCCGAAGATGGATCGGGAGAAGAGCAGAGTATGGACTGTACAACAAGCTGATGGTGGAGCTCAGGAACAAAGACCCTCGTGCATTCCAGAACTTCATGAGGATGCCTCCAGCCATGTTTGACGAAGTTCTGGAGTGGCTGACACCCAGGTTGACCAAGCAGAGCACCAATTTCCTCCTCAGCCTGGACCCTGGGCTGAAGGTGGCACTGCGCCACCTGGCCTCAGGGACTACCTACAGGAGCATGCAGTACGGCTGGAGGGTGCCACACAACACCATCATCATTGTGGTCAGAGAAGTGGTGCAGGCCATCATCAAATAATACAAGGAGGAGCTCCTCCAGTGCCCCTCCACTGAAGAAGGATGGAAGAAAGTTGCAGAGCAGTGGTATCAGAGGTGGAACTTCCCACACACCGATGGAGCCATAGATGGCAAGCACGTGGCCTGCAAAGCACCACCCAAGTCGGGGTCCACTTATTTCAACTACAAGGGCTTCTTCAGCATCATCCTCTTCGCCATGGTCGATGCTGACTACAAGTTCATGTATATCGATGCTTCAGGGAACGGCTCGTGTTCAGATGCCCAGGTATACAACGCCAGTCATCTCAAGGAGGGGCTGGAATGCAACCTCATCGTGGGTTTCCCAGATCCAGACCTTCTACCCAAGGACATACAAGATGTGCCCTACTTCATCGTGGGTGATGATGCCTTCTCCCTCACAACCTACCTCATGAAGCCCTACACCTCCAGATGCCTCACCCGTGAAGAGAGGATCTTCAACTACAGGCTGTCCAGGGCAAGGCGGGTGGTGGAGAACGCCTTTGGCATCCTGGCCAACAGGTTCCAGGTACTTCTCACCACCATGCAGCATCGCCCAGAGACCATGAGGAGGATCGTGGAAGACTTGCTGCATCCTGCACAATCTCATGTGCACCTGCTACCCAGTGTTGCAGAACAGACTCGTGGACTCCAACAAAGCATTGGGGACATGGAGCCTGGGGAATGGAGGCAAGGGCAAAACCTGATAGACACTGAGGATTTGCAAGGCCCCAACAGAGCCTTACGTGAAGGGAAGAAGCAGCGCAACCGCCGTGGGACACTCCACCGAAACCTGCCTGGAGACAGGAGCTGACTCGTGGCCGGAAGAGGACTGGCTCTCAGCAGGCTGCTGGAGAGAGAGGGTTGTGAGAGGGGCTGCTCCTCGGTGGCGGATCTCACCCTCCAGGAAGCTGCACCTGGCTATGACGTAGATCTCTCTCTCAGTCAGCTTGACCATGGCCTGGCCAGATTTCTTGAGGTGCAGCTTCCCGTACTAGGTGTGCATTTATTTCCCCCAGCCGAGGAGCACCTCTGAAGGGTAGCCCAGACTCTCCACCTTCTCTCTCCAAGCAGCCTGCTTCCACTTGGTGTCCCTGTAGAGCCTGTGTCCCTTCCACCATAGATACTCATTCTCTCTCAGCCACTTCAGCACCTCATCCTCGTGTTCCTCCTCAATGGAGTATTGCCTCTTCTCCCGTTCTCGCATATGCCTCTTCCTCCCTTTGGCAAGACCAGATGGGCCCTCATCAGAGGGGCTTCCAGGTTGTAGGGGCTGCTCCTCCACACCACCAGCAGCAGCAGCACCAGCAGGATCATCATCAGCAGCAGCAGCAGCAGCAGCACCAGCATGATCATCATCATCATCATCACCAGCAGCACCAGCAGCACCAGCAGGACCAGGTTCTGGAGCAGAGTAAGTACGAGCAGCACCAGCAGCACCAGGAGCACGAACAGGACCAGCAGGACGAACAAGACCAGGAGCACGAGCAGGACAAGCAGGACGAGCAAGACCAGGAGCACGAGCAGGACCAGCAGGACCAGCAGGACGAGGAGCAGCTACAGCAGAGTAAGCACCACCAGAAGCACCACCACCAGAAGCAGCAGCATCAGCTCCTCCAGAAGCAGCATCAGCAGAAGCACCACCACCAGAAACAGCATCAGCAGAGTAAGCACGAGCAGAAGCACCACCGTCATAAGCAGCATCATCAGCTCTGCCAGAAGCAGAAGCAGCAGAAGCCCCAGCCGCAGAAGAGCGAGCTCGTGCTACAGAAGCCCCAGCAGAAGCAGATTGAGGGCCAGCGGGTGGGAGGGTGGCCCTGTCCCTCTTGCCAGGGCTGGTAGCAGATGGCTGAGGCTTTCTCTTCTTCCCCATGGTTGTGGGGTTGCTGGGTGGCAGCAAGGCTGGCAGGCAGGCAGGCTGGGGGGAAGGCTGGCAGGAAGGCAGGCATCAAGGCTGGCAGGCAGACTGGCAAGCAGGCATGCAGGCAGGCAGGCAGCAAGGCTGGCAGGGAGGTTGGAAGGCAAGCTTGCAGGCAGGCTGGCAGGCAGGCTGGCAGGGAGGTTGGCAGGATGGCAAGCAGCAAGGCTGGCAGCAAGGCTGGCAGGCAGGCATGCAAGGCAGGCTGGCAAGGCACTTGATGTGTCTGGAAGCAGGTCTTTCCTCTGAATGGTGACCTGCTTCCGAGCTGCTTCCCTTTATATCCGTGGAGCTGATGCAATGCATCCTCCCTGCATGCGCAGTGAACGCTGTGCATCCACTAGGCATTCGCTAGGCTTCCGCTCTGCATCCGCTTCATCCGATCACCATCCGCTCTGCATCCACTCTTTCCGTTCCGCGTCCACTTTGCTGCGCCCCCCCAGAAGCCTTGTGGATGTTACATCCGCTCCCATCCACTTCCATCCACTAGGCTTCCGTTCCGCATCCATTTTCCATCTGCCCTGCATCCTCCCCCCGTCCGTTCCTTTCCATGTTATCTGCTCTGGTTATGCAAATTTTTGCCCCTTTTGAGAGCAGATAACAATGGATGGAACATTTTTCTCGTCCGCTGTGTTCTTTTTACTGATGTTTTGCATCCGTTGGCCAGTGTGACAGGGCCTTTATCTTCTTCCACATTCAGAGGACCCAATACCTGTGTACAATAGTCTATTATTTCATGTCTTAAAATAATCAGCATATACAGGGAATACAGGGAAAAATGTATTACATCCAACCAAATAATCAACAATACATCCCAAAGTTCCATAAACCTAAGCTCAACTAGACATGTTTCAGGGATCTAAATATCTATCCCCACCATCAAAAAGAAAAAGAAAATAAAAAGTCCAGCCCTTCCAAAGCTTGTTTCCACTGGAAACAGGAACCAGATTCACAAATCCCTGCACACATTAATGATGTGTCGAACCTCACTCACATGTCCTTACAGCAGTGTCAGCCTTCAAGATCTTCTACTGTTGCCTTGCATCTTTTGACTGCCATAAGTAATTGGGGGGGGGGGGGGGG
>BLBF01017040.1:18422-41279 GCA_015471245.1 Laticauda colubrina
GTCTGTCAATTTTGTTTCATAGTCTTTTCTGTCCATTACTACTGTGGAAGCCGTTGGCTGTCAATACTTTAGTCAGGGTGCATAGTTCAGTCTTTATATGTGTCTTGTCTGCCAGGCGTTTGGTTCTAGCAATTAGTGTTTTGGCCACGGAATTTATCTGTGCTAGGTGGTGGTGGGATTGGGCGTTGAAGTAGCGGTTGGTGTGTATTTTCTTCTGGTATTCGGTGTGTCCTAGTGTTCCATCTGTTCTTTTGTAGATTAGTACATCTAGGAATGGTAGTTGTTTGTTTATTTCCGTTTTCATGGTGAACTTGATTTTAGGGTGTGTGCTGTTTAGGTGTGTTATTTTTGATGATTTCATGAGTTTCTTTTATCGGGACTTGAGTGAATAGTGAAACCACGTCGAAACTTACAAGCAGATCTTCTTGTTCCAGGTGTAGATCTTTGATCATTTCTAAGAAGTGGTATGAGTTCTTAGAAATGAGTTCTTAGAAATCACTTTAGAATTAAGAATATAAATATTTTTTTGAAAAAGCAGAAGATATAGCGATCAAATTGCCAAGATTTGCTGGATTGTGAGAAAGCAAAGTAGCTCCAGAAAATCATCTACTTCTGCTTCAGTGACTTGATTATGTAGATCACAACAATCTGTGGCAAGTTCTTAAAGAGTTGGGACTACCAGACCACCTGCATGCAGGTTCAAGAAGCAACAGTTAGAACCAGACATGGAATAACTGATTGGTTCAAAACATGGGAAAAGTACTACAAAGCTGTATATTTTCACCCTGCTCATTTAAGTTAAATGCAGAGTTAATTATATGAAATTCCAGGCTGGATAAATTAAGCCCATGTCACACTGCCCAACGGATGCAAAAAGGACACAGCGGATGAGCAAAATGTTCCATCCATTGTTATCCACTCTCAAAAGGGGCAAAAATTTGCATAACCGGAGCGGATAACACGGATGCGGGGAGGACGCAGGGCAGATGCAAAGCGGATGCAGAACAGAAGCCCAGTGGATGGAAGCAGATGAGAGCGGATGGCACGTCCGCTAGGCTTCCAGGGGGCAGCAGCAAAGCGGATGCGGAACGAATACAATGGATGCACAGCGGACGCCGAACGGATGAAGCGGATGCACAGCGGATGCACAGCGGAAGCCTAATGGATGCCTGGCATTAATTGCACATGTGGGGAGGATGCATTGCGTTAGCCCCGTGGATATAACGGAAGCAGCTCGGAAGCAGGTCGCCATTGAGAGGAAAGACCTTCTTCCAGACAAATCGACTGCCTTGCCTGCCCTGCCTGTATGTCTGCCTGCCAGCTTTGCTGCCAGCCTTGCTGCCAGACTCCCTGCCAGCCTTGCTGCGACCCTGCCTGCAAGCCTTGCTGCCACTCTGCCTGCAAGCCTTGCTGCCAGCCAGTCTGCCTGCCAGCCTTGCTGCCTACTTTCCTGCCAGCCTTGGTTCATGTCTGCCTGCCAGCCTTGGTGCATGCCTTCCTGCCAGCCTTCCTGCCAGCCTTGGTGCCTGCCTCCCTGCCAGCCTTCCTGCCTGCCTTGGTGCCAGCCTTCCTGCCTGCCTTCCTGCCTGCCTTCCTGCAAGCCTTGCTGCCAGCCAGTCTGCCTGCCAGCCTTGCTGCCTGCTTTCCTGCCAGCCTTGGTTCATGTCTGCCTGCCAGCCTTCCTGCCTGCCTGCCTGCCAGCCTTCCTGCCAGCCTTGGTGCCTGCCTCCCTGCCAGCCTTCCTGCCAGCCTTGGTGCCTAACTGCCTGCCAGCCTTCCTGCCAGCCAGCAACCCCACAACCATGTGGAAGCACAGCAAGCCTCAGCCATCTGCTGCCAGCCCTGGCAAGAGGGACAGGGCTACCACCCCACCCCTGGCCCTCACTCTGGTTCTCCTGGGGCTTCTGCAGCACGGGCTCGCTCTTCTGGGGCTGGCAGTTCTGCTACTTCTGCTTCTGGAGGAGGTGATGACAACCACTCCAGCACCAGCCACCTCCACAGCACCTGCACCCTTCACCGCTGGGACTGAGCGACCAAGAGGAGTACCAGAGACTCACTTTTGTCTTATAGCTTGTTGTTAATAAAGTCTATTCATGATTCACACACTTGCTTCATTTCTTTTTTTTAATAAAATCTTGCTGGAAACTTTTAGAAATGGTGTAAGCCTTTGCATGCTTGTGGGATGGGTAAGGATAGCTTTGGGATGGGTTAGGATAGCTTTGGGATGGGTTAGGATACCTGTGGGATGAGTAATAGCTGTGGGATGGGTTAGGATAGCACTGGGATAGATAAACCTCCAGTGTAAGTATAGAGGGACTGTACGGTCCACCCTCCCAGGTGCCACACCTATGGCCCTTTATTATCAATAATAATGTAATAATTATCCACACATGTCAACATAAACACAACTCTTTATTAAACGCCCTGTTCATTGTAGGCCAACCAAACATACATGGCCCAATCTCAACCATCCTGTCTTGCCACTCCACTGCTCCAGCTGGGGAGTTGCACCATTGTCTCAGGAGGTTGCGCTGCTTCTTTGCTTCATGTGAGGCTCTGTTGGGGCCTTGCACATCCTCAGTGTTGATCAGGTTTCGCCCTTACCTCCATTCTCCTGGCTCCATGTCCCCATTACCTTGCTGGAGGTCCATGAGCCTGTTCCACAACACTGGGTAGCGGGTGCGCATGAGATTATGCAGGATGCAGCAAGCTTCCATGATCCTCCTCACGGTCTCTGGGCAATGCTGCATGGTCTTGAGAAGTACCTGGAACCTGTTGGCCAGGATGCCAAAGATGTTCTCCACCACCCACCTTGCCCTGGACAGCCTGTATTTGAAGATCCTCTCTTCACGGGTGAGGAGTCTGGAAGTATAGGGCTTCATGAGGTAGGTTGTGAGGGAGAAGGCGTCATCCCCCACGATGAAGTAGGGCACATCTTGCGTGTCATTGTGCAGGGGTTCTGGATCTGGGAAGCCCATGATGAGGTTGCATTCTAGCTCCTCCTTGAGGTGACTGGCGTTGTATACCTGGGCATCTGAAGCTGACCCGTTGCCTGAAGCATCCATGTACACGAACTTGTAGTCAGCATCGACCATGGTGAAGAGGATGATGCTGAAGAAGCCCTTGGAGTTGAAATAAGTGGACCCTGACTTGGCTGGAGATTTGCAGGCCACGTGCTTGCCATTTATGGCTCCAACGGTGTGTGGTAAGTTCCACTTCTGATATCACTGCTCTGCAACTTTCTTACAGCCTTCTTCAGTGGAGGGGTAATGGAGGAGCTGCTCCTTGTATTCTTTGATGATGGCCTGCACCACTTCTCTGACCACAATGCTGATGGTGTTGTATGGCACCCTCCAGCCGTACTGCATGCTCCTGTAAGAGGTCCCTGAGGCCAGGTGGCGCAGAGTGAGTGCCACCTTGAGCCCAGGTTCCAGGCTGGGCCGGAAGCTGGTGTTTACCTTGGTCAACCTGGGTGTCAGCCGCTGCACAACTTCGTCAAACATGGCTGGAGGCATCCTCATTAAGTTCTGGAACGCCCGAGTGTCTTCGCTCCTGAGCTCCACCATCAGCTTGCTTTACAGTCCGTCCTCTGCTCTTTTGGCGAACCATCTTTGGACCCAGACTTTTTTGAGGTGGCTTCTTTTCTTCTCGCAGTAGAATTCAAAGAGCCTGCAGATGGCTTCGCACTGTTGCAGAATGATGGTGGCTGCCGAAAGGACTTTGTTACAATCCACGGTGGACATGATGGATGCTGTGGAAGAGGAAGAGGCAGATGAAGGCTGCAGAGGTCTGCACAGGTGGGCTGCTGGTCTGAAAGTGAGATGCAGGCGAGTTGCTCCCCCTTTTTATAGGCAGTATCGGTTTTCCGCTAGGCATCCTCTAGGCATCCCCTAGACGTCCTTAATATCCGAGATAGGTCCCCTCTGCGAACGTTTTTTCCATTTTAAATGCTTTGTTTCCATGCTGCATCCGTTCTGTATGCGTTCTGCATCTGTTCTGCGTCTGTTCCACTTCCTCCCTGCGTCCGGGCGGATGCGAGTTCTGTGGATGCATAGCGGATGCCTAGCAGATATAGCGGATGTGTAACAGATGCATAACGGATGCCTAGCGGACGCGTAGCGGATGCAGAACAGACAAACTCTATACATTTTCCACACAAAAGTTTTGGGCAGCCCAAAACTTTTGGTGTGGATGAAACATCCATAAACAGATGCTGGACGGATAGAGAGGAAGCCAAATAGAGGCAGTGAGTATATCGCATTTTCAAATGGATGGCAAGGTTTTTTGTCCATTTTACATCCTCTTTGCATCCGTTGGTTCAGTGTGACATGGGCTTTACAAGCCAGAATTAAGATAGCCAGGAGAAATATCAACAACCTCAAATAAGCAGATGATACTACTTTAATGGTAAAAATTGAAGAGGAAAACAATCAATCAGACAAAATAGGGTTGGAAGGGACCTTCAAGGTCTTCTAGTTCAACCCCCTGCTCAAACAAAAGACCATATACCATTTCAGACAAGTGCCTGCCCAGTCTCTTTTTCAAAATTTCCAGTGATGAGAAGCCACAACTTCTGCCTGCAAGCTGTTCCATTGGTTAATTGTTCTCGCTGCTAGTAAGTTTCTCCTTAATTCCAGGTTGCTTTTCTCCTTGATTAGTTTCCATCCATTGGTTCTTGTCTTGCCTTCTGATGCTTTGGAAAATAAATTGACCTCCCTCCTCTTTGTGGCAGCCTCTCAAATACTGCTATCGAAATACTGCTATTGCAATCAAATATTGCTATCATGCCCCCCCCATCCTTCTTTTGTCTAGACTAGCCAAACACTGCAACCATTATTCTTATATTTTTGTCTCAAAGTCTTTAATCATTTTTTTTTTGCTCTACTTTGCACTTTTACCTTCATCAAGAACCTCTAAAATGGGAGAGTACAAACGTTGGCCTGAAACTCAACATTAAAAAAACTAAGATCATGGCATCTAATTCCATCACTTTCTGGCAAATAGAAGGAAAAGAAATGGAAGCAATGACAAAATTGATTTATTATTTATTTCATTGGGTTCCAACAGTGACCATAGCATGATTGTCTTTTGTCTCAACATACGACCATACAAAAATCATCACAACAATGTGACCCCCAATTATAACTTCAAAAAAGGCAACTGTTTTCTTATAGACAATGATTTCTCATCCCTTGATTGGCAATTTCTATTCACTGGATGCAATATTGTTGAAGACCACTGCAACATACTTTTATTTGAAGTCAAAAGAGTCATCAAACTATATGTACCAATAACAACTCCCAAAACCAGAAAAAAAACAAATTACCCATAACAATAAGGAATTTCCAATCCAAAAAGAAATCCCTTTGGTGGAAAAACAAATCTGGTCATGTTGCCAACTGTAAAAGCTAATACAAAAATTATGCCACCAGATAGACTGAATGTACCAATTATCACACTAAACAAGAGGAAAACCTTCTGCGCACCAATTCCACCTGCACTTTCTACAATTTTGTAAACAACAAACTAAAAGACTCAAGTTCCATCCCACCCCTAAAAGAACCAAATGGTAAAGACTGCAATGATGACACCATTAAAGCCAATCTCTTTAACACTCTTTGGCTCAGTGTTTGTAAACAGCAATGGATTTCCTAGTCGAACCACAGACAACTACAGTGATCTAATACATTTCAATTTTACAGTAGACAATGTTGAAAAAGCACTGCACAATCTAAAACCATCTCTATCCATTGGACCAGATTGCCAACTTCTTAAAAAAGATATTCGCTGTCACAGCCAATCTTCTAAGCATAAACTTTGAAAAATCTTTCAGGACCAGCTCCTTGCCAAAACTATGGTCACAGTCATTCCTGTTGAGGTAATTCCCCATTAGGAGAATAAGCGCACAAAGGGAGATGTAGTGAGAGAGGTGAAGAATAACACACAACCAGCACACAGATACACTGCATAGTAAAAATATAGATTTTTATTTCCAATAAATGTTTAAGCAAAGTCCAAACAAGCAGTCCAAGTCATTCACAGTTAAAGCAGTCAGTTTTCAGTCCAGGAATAATCCCACTAACAAAGTCCAGTATCAAAAACAGTTCAGTAACATACTTACATCAAATCCAAGACGAACTATGATCAATAACACTCAATAGAAATGGCAACACTCTCCAGAACAAGGACAAGAACAGACAAAACAACCGAGTTTCTGGCTCCAGCTTATGGCTGTTTGTTAGGTGACTTACATTCCTAACATTCTCCCCCTTTGGGTAGGACAATATATACAACCTTACATTCTTACTTTGCACACATTGTCTCACATTTAAATATCTTAAATCTGTGTGTTTTGATCTAGTCTTAACAGCAATATTTGAAGCCATCTGTATTGCTGATTGGTTATCTTCATAAACAACAATAGGATCTGTTACATCAATTTCCATATCAATTAATAGTTGCTTATAACAAATTAAATCTGTACATAATAAAGATAAACATGAGAATTCAGCCTCCATTGCTGACAAATTTAAATGTTCCTGTTGAATAAACCTCCATCCAATCAACACCTTTCCTAATAATACTTCAGTACCTGATGTAGATTTATGTGTATGTACATCTGTAGCAAAACTTGCATCAGCATATGCAGTTAAACTCAATTCATTTTTAGGCTGCAAATACAATTCATAATGCATTGTTTGTTTCAGATATCTTAATATGCGCTTAGCAGCTTTGCCATTGCCTTTCAGTTGGCTCAGCATTAAAACTCACTAATTGGTTAACACAGTATGCTATATTTGGACTTGACCAATTACTGAGATAAGATAAATTATCAATCAAGGATTGATAAATGTTCACCTCAAAAACAGGACTTTGAACACCACTATTGCTAAACTCCTGGCTCATCGGTGTTTTAGCTGACTTATAAAGTTCCATTTTAAAACTTTTTAGTAATTGGTTAATTTTATCTGCCTGTGAGATTTTCTATCCTCCCCTATTTTTATCTATCTTTAAACCAAGATATTATTTAATTTCACCTTCCTATTTTATCTTAATTTTTTTCTCTAACAGTGATATTAATTTAGGAGCTTCATGTTCAGTTTTGGTGCTATGTCATCAGTAAACAATCGCAACAATGACACTACACCATTACTTTCCTTTTTAAACAAACATGGATCAGCTATGCCAGCTACAAAACCTATCATAGTTAATTCTTTAACTATAAATTGGTTCCACTCATATCCTGACTGCTTCAAGCCATAAAGATTCTTTTTCAATCTCCAGCAATCAGTTGTATTATCATTTTTGATACCTAAAAGTTTCTTCAAATAAATAGTGTGTTGCAACGGTGCATGCAGATATGCCATCTCTACATCTAAATGATTTACAATGTATTCCTCCTTAGCTGCCCACACTAATGCTGCCCTTAATGTAGTAGCCTTCCGACTAGGTGCAAACACTTAGTCTGATTGTCTAGGTGCAAACACCTAGTCTGATTATCTAGGTGAAAACACCTAGTCTGAAAGTCATTTGCTGTCTGATTGAACCCTTGTGCTACTAACCTGGCTTTATGGGTAATAGTCCCATCTACATCTGTCTTCAGTTTATAAATCCATTTACATCCTATGGCATGTTTATCAGATGGTAACTTCACATTTTCAAATACCTTGCATTTTTGTAAAGATTTCAGTTCCTTATCCATTGCTTCCTGCCAAGCAGCCTGATCCTCAGCAGGATACAATTTTAGTTCATTATAGTTATTTGGAACTGTGTTCACTTGGCATACAACACTAGCCTGATATCTATCAGGTGGTCATGTTACTCGGGTTGAAGCTCTTGGTAATGCAGGGCTTACTGCTGGAATTAACTGTGCCACCTCCTCCTGTTCTCCTATTTCTTCCTGTGCCTGTTCTTCCTCTTTAATGGCTATTCGTGGTTTACTTATTTCATCTTTAGGGACTACTTTGGTGTCAATAATAATATCATTGCTGGATTCCTGTTCCAGTTTATCCCACCGAACATGCTCAAGAAATTTTGCACTAGCACTACAATGAACATGAGCTGTGCCTTGATCCCAGAATCTAAACAATCTATGGTTGGCCTCATAACCTACGAAAAATAACTTATTAGCTCTATATTGCTCTTTCAGTCTTACTTGTGAGGGAATATGCACCCATGCTGGAGCTCCAAATGTGTGTAGGTAACTTAAATTTGGTTTTCTGCCATGCCAATGAGTTAATGGCAATTCTCCAATTGTTATGTTAACTACATTGGTTTTTTTTCCAAAAATTTTATTGATTTTTAAAAGACAAACATATACAAACAAAACACATAACATAAAAACATAAAACATCTTTTTTGAAAGCAGCCTGATCCCGGGTTACATCTCTTCGTACAAACATAAATTCAAGTTCATGCTCACTTTTATATACTATTCCATATCTTATTACCATTCAATATTTTCTATATAGCTTCTCCCCTCTTTTCACTCTCTTAATTCTATTTTATTTATTTCATCTCAATTTAAATCATCATAGTTATATCTTTTGTCTGTCCTGTTTCAGCTGTCTATTATGTTTTCTCATTAACACAAAATTTCTCCTGTAATCACTGATTGGAGTGTGACGCCTTGATATCTTTCCCCTAAATTTAACACTTAAAATAATACATAACTTTCATTCAGATTCTGCTTAGTACATTCTAAAGCTAAACAGTATATTTAAAAAAATATATAAATATATAATATAATTACAACAACAATTCATATCAATTGAACTCTATCATTAAGATTAATATTCATTTAAATCTTAAACATTTTACACCTTCCTTTTCAAGTAAGTATCATGCTTCTCTGGGAACACTTATAAATTTTACGAAGTTGCTTCCCCCCCCACTTCACATATATTTTAAGACATTATGTAATTAAAATGTTCCCATTCCTTCTTAATTCAATTCTCTCATATTTCATTTCATTTATTTTGTTCAAAGGAGAAAAGATTTTTACTAAATTACATTGAATATTTTATCCCATTTTATAATCACATGTTGTTCCAAATTTTCTAACATTATTTCAAATACAAATACAACAATACAGTCTCATGTATTTTTACAGCATCTCTTTTTCAGTTATATTTTCACCCATTATTTCTAAATAAGTCTTGTTTCTTTACAACTTATTTCAATCTTCATCTTCATATCCCTCTTCTATATTCCTCTTTTCTGTTGCTTTACTATCCATAAGTCTTGAACATTTTATACATTCCTTTTCAAATAGGTATCATGCTTCTATGGGAACACTTATAAATTTTGCTTCCCCCCCCCATTCCACTTATATTTTAAGACATTATGTAATTAAAATGTTCCCCTTCCTTCTTAATTCAATTCTCTCATATTTCATTTCATTTATTTTGTTCATTAAAAAAAAAAGAAATTTCCACTAAATTACGTTGAATATTTGATCACATTTTATAATCATATCTTGTTCCAAATTTTCTAACATTATTTCTAATACAAATATAACAATACAATCTTATGTACTTTTGCATAATCTCTTTTTCAGGTTATATTTTTACCAATTATCTCTAAATAAGTCCTGTTGTTTACATCTTGTTTCAAAACTTTATAGCTTCTCTTCCCTTCCTTCCTTCTGCATCCACTACATCCGCTAGGCATCTGCTGCACATCCGCGCAACTCGAATCCGCCCGGACGCAGGGAGGAAGCAGAACGGACGCGGAACAGATGCAGAACGGATGGTTAGCTGATGCAGAACGGAAACAAAGCGTTTAAAGCGGAAAAAACGTTCGCAGAGGGGACCTATCTCTGATATTAAGGATGTCTACAGGATGCCTAAAGGATGCCTAGAGGATGCCTAGCGGAAAACCTATACTGCCTATAAAAAGGGGGAGCAACTCACCTGCATCTCACTTTCAGAACAGCAGCCCAGCGGTGCAGACCTCTGCAGCCTTCATCTGGCTCTTCCTCTTCCACAGCATCCAGTCATGTCCACCGTGGATTGTGACAAAGTCCTTTCGGCAGCCACCATCCTTCTGCAACAGTGCAAAACCATCTACAGGCTCTGTGAACTCTACTACGGGAAGAAAAGGAGGCACCCAAAAAAAGTCTGGGTCCAAAGATGATTCGCCAGAAGAGCAGAGGAAGGACTGTACAGCAAGCTGATGGTGGAGCTCAGGAGCGAAGACACTCGGGCGTTCCAGAACTTCATGAGGATGCCTCCAGCCATGTTTGATGAAGTTGTGCAGCGCCTGACACCCAGGTTGAGCAAGACAAACACCAACTTCCCACCCAGCCTGGAACCTGGGCTCAAGGTGGCACTCACTCTGCGCCACCTGGCCTCAGGGACCACCTACAGGAGCATGCAGTACGGCTGGAGGGTGCCACCCAGCACCTTCAGCTTTGTGGTCAGAGAAGTGGTGCAGGCCATCATCGAAGAATACAAGGAGGAGCCCCTCCAATGCACCTCTACTGAAGAAGGATGGAAGAAAGTTTCAGAGCAGTAGTATCAGAAGTGGAACTTCCCCAACACCATTGGAGCCATAGATGGCAAGCACGTGGCCTGCAAAGCGCCAGCGAAGTCGGGGTCCACTTATAACAACTACAAGGGCTTCTTCAGCATCATCCTCTTCACCATGGTTGATGCTGACTACAAGTTCATGTACATCAATGCTTCAGGCAACGGCTCATCTTCAGATGCCCAGGTATACAACGCCAGTCACCTCAAGGAGGGGCTGGAACGCAACCTCATGGTGGGCTTCCCAGATCCACACACAAGATGTGCCCTACTTCATCATGGGGGATGACGCCTTCTCCCTCACAACCTACCTCATGAAGCCCTACACCTCCAAATACCTCACCCCTGAAGAGAAGATCTTCAACTACAGGCTGTTCAGGGCAAGACGGGTGGTGGAGAACGCCTTTGGCATCCTGGCCAACAGGTTCCAGGTACTCCTCACCACCATGCAGCATAGCCCAGAGACCATGAGGAGGATCATGGAAGCTTGCTGCATCCTGCACAATCTCATGCGCACCCGCTACCCAGTGTTGCAGAACAGGCTTGTGGACCGTCAACAAGGCAATGGGGACATGGAGGCTGGTGAATGGAGGCAAGGGCAAAACCTGATCGACACTCAGGATATGCAATGCCCCAACAGAGCCTCACGTGAGGCGAACAAGCAGCGCAACCTCCTGAAACACTGGTGCAACTCCCTAGCTGGAGCAGTGGAGTGGCAAGACAGGATGGTAAATGCTTAATGGATGCTTCCTTCAGCCTGTCTCATCACACGGATGAGATTGGGCCATGTATGTTTGTTTGGCTTACAATGAACAGGGCATTTAATAAAGAGTTGTGTTTATGTTGACATGTGTAGATCAATGATTACATTAGTATTGATGATGAAGGGCCGTAGGTGTGGCACTTGGGAGGGTGAACCATACAGTCCCACTATGCTTGCACTGGAGGTTTATCTATCGCACTGATCTCCTAACCCATCCCAAAGGTATCCCTGCCCATCCCACAGCTATCTTAACCCATCCCACAAGCATGCAAAGGCTTAAACCATTTCTAAAAGTTTCCAGCAAGACTTTATTAAAAAAAAGAAATGAAGCAAGTGTGTGAATCATAAATAGACTTTATTAACAACAAGCTATAAGACAAAAATGAGTCTCTGGCACTCCTCTTGGTCGCTCAGTCTCAGGGATGAACGGTGCAGGTGCTGTGGAGGTGGCTGGTGCTGGAGTGCTTGTCATCAGCTCCTCCAGAAGCAGAAGCAGCAGAAGCGCCATCCCCAGAAGAGCGAGCCCGTGCTGCAGAAGCCCCAGCAGAACCAGAGTGTGGGCCAGAGGGTGGGATGGTAGCCCTGTCCCTCTTGCCAGGGCTGGCACCAGATGGCTGAGGTTTGCTGTGCTTCCGCATGGTTGTGGGGTTGCTGGCTGGCAGGGAGGCTGGCAGGAACCAAGGCTGGCACCAAGGCAGGCACCAAGGCTGGCAGGTAGACATGAACCAAGGCTGACATGAACCAAAGCTGGGAGCAAGGCTGACAGGGAGGCTGGCACCAAGGCAGGCAGGAAGGCTGGCAGCGAGGCTGGCAGCAAGGCTGGCAGGCAGACATGCAGGCAGACATGCAGGAAGGGCAGGCAAGGCAGTCGATGTATCCGGCAGCAGGTCTTTCCTCTGAATGGCAAACTGCTTCTGAGATGCTTCCGTTATATCCGTGGGGCTGACGTAATGCATCCTCCCCGCATGCACAATTAACGCCAGGCTTCTGTTGTGCATCCGCTGTGCATCCGCTCTGCATCCGTTTCATCCGTTTGGCATCCGCTCTGCATCAGCTGTATCTGTTCCACATCCGCTTTGCTGCAGCCCCCCGGAAGCCCTGCGGATGTGCCATCCGCTCCCATCCACTTCCATCCTCTGGGCTTCCGTTCCGCATCCACTTTGCATCTGCCCTGCATCCTCCCCGCATCTGTGTTATCCCCTCCAGTTATGCAAATTTTTGCCCGTTTTAAGAGCGGATAACAACGGATGGAACATTTTGCTCGTCCGCTGTGTCCTTTTTGCATCCCTTGGCCAGTGTGACATGGGTTTAACCTCTTTCTCTATTATACAGTTATCTCCCCTAAAGGTTACTACATAACCAATATTAACTAAAGCCCTTACTGATAGCAAATTAAATTTCAGTTTAGTTACATTTAACATCGTTAAATGCTCATTTATACAAGAACAATAGCAGTACCTTCACCAGAAGCTTTCATCTTCTATCCATTTGCCAGCGATACATAATGCTTCCTCATGGACATCTTTACAAACCTCTCTCTATTTTTAGTAATGCACTGCGATGCTCCACTATCAACTACCCACAAATCATGGTTTACAGTTGAATTGCTAGACATAGCTAAACTAACTTTCTTCTTAGCCTTCTGGTGATTACCAGTATTCTGTTGTTTTCCCTTCTTATACAATCTAGCTATATGTCCTATAGCCTCACAAGAAAAGTATTTCCTAACAGTATAGGCAGTTGAACACAAATCCTCTTCTTGTGGATGTTCCTTTCTCAGTTGGTCCCTATCCAGCCATCTTCTTGCCTCTTCTAACAACCTTCCAGTTATGTCAGTCAAAGTCAGTTCATCTTTGGTCAGGACTTTTTGTGAAGATACGTAATCATCATAATTTTCATTCAATGAGGAAAGAATGAAAATATCAGTTCCTTTTCATGTAGCTCTTGAAAATTTCTTTTCATGAAGTTCAAATGAGCTAACATAACTCCACCTTTCAGAAGACGTGCTCTAAACAGTTTGCATGTAAGATGTATGTGTGCATCTATCCTGTCATGAAAATAAATGTACCATTATAAGTCCATCATTAAATCCTTGAGAAGGATATTGACTGAAATCAATGGGTTTATTAAATGTAACAAATACAGGAAAAAATGTAACATGTATGTGTGCACCTACACTGTCATGAAAATAACTCCTCTTCAAATTCTCCCAACACCTAGCAGCAGACTCTTCTCCATGAATATGGACTAGCTGCTTGTCACTCAGTGTTAGTCCAATTATACAAAGAGCTCATTCATTGATCTGTTTAAAGTCAGCTAACTTCTTGGCATTGTCCTCATTTTCTGAATCCCAAGCATTTGCATCCAGTGTGTCTTAAACAATAACCCTTAAACATAACCCTTCTCAATGCAGAAGTAGACTGTACTTCATAGACCAGGAAACATAGTTTGTTCCATCCAACCGGGTTATCAGTGATAGACTTGTTGAAGTGTCTTGTGCCATCTTTACCAGGATAGTAAACCACAATTAAACAATAAACATCTGTCTGTATACAATACTGTGCTTTCACCTCAACTCTCAGTTGTCTGAGCCTGGTATAGCCTGGGCCCATAACCAGTGTTGAGGTAATTCCCCATTAGGAGAATGAGTGCGCACAGGGAGACGTAATGGGAGTGGTGAAGAATAACACACAACCAGCACACAGATACACTGTATAGTAAAAATGTAGATTTTTACTTCCAATAAATTTTAAGCAAAGTCCAGAAAGCAGTCCAAGTCATTCACAATTAAAGCAGTTAGTTTTCAGTCCAGGGATAATCCAAATTATAAAGTCCAGTATCAAAAAAAGTTCAGTAACAGACTTACATGAAATCCAAGATGAACTATGATCAGTAACACTCAATAGGAACGGCAACACTCTCCAGAACAAGGACAGAAATCGACTAAACAACCCAGGTTTCTGGCTCCATCTTATGGATGTTTGAGGAACCACACCCAATTACAATTGTAGCATTCCCTTAAAGAGACAGTATTAAAATGTCTATCCTGGTTTATATATTTTCCAAACCAACTTACTGTGAGGTGACTTACATTCCCAACAATTCCCATCTTCAAAAAGGGAGACCCCGCCAATTTGAAAATTACAGACTAATCTCTCTATGCTGAGTCACCTGTAAAGTTTTGGAATCAATTATTAACCAATCCATTATCCTCCACTTAGAGACAAACAACCTACTCTCTAATAAACAATTTGGTTTCAGAAAAAAACTATCCTGCAATCTGCAACTCTTACACTTCAAAAAGATATGGACTACACAACTCGATCAAGGCAAAGCAATAGACACAATCTACATAGACTTCTATAAAGCCTTTGATTTAGTGGTACATGACAAACTACTCCTAAATCTAAAAACTTATGGTATCTCTGGACACCTGCATAACTGGATAGAAGCATTCCTGTCAAACAGACAACAAATGGTCAAAATTGGAAGCATCCTATCAAATCCTGTAGCTGTCAATAGTGGTTTCCCCAAGGCAGTGTTCTAGGATCAACTCTCTTCATACTCTACATAAATGACCTCTGTGATCATATTAAGAGCAAGTGTGTTCTCTTTGCTGATGATGTAAAGCTATTCAACACCACAGACAATACTGCTACACTTCAAAAAGACCTTGACTGTATTAGAATGGTCAAACAAATGGCAACTTCAAATCTCAACAAATAAATGCTCTGTCTTACATATTGGCAAAAAAAATCAGAAAATAAAATACAGACTGAATAGTCAAGACCTTACTGATGACCCAAACTCTTTCAAGGATCTTGGAGGACTCATCTCTAATGATCTAAATGCTACAGCCCACTGTAACTACATAGCTAAAAATGCATTAAGAGATGTTAACCTAATCTTACGTAGTTTTTTCTCTGGTAATATTACACTACCTACTAGAGCAAACAAAACATTTTTATTATATGTATCCATGTATTCATAACTATGTTTTTACTTATACCTATTTTCTTGTAAGTAATTTACAAACCAAATAAAATAAAATAAAATAAATTAATAGTGACTGCAGGCCTAAAATTAAGAGACACTTGCTCCTTGGGAGGAAAGCTATAGCAAACCTACACAGCATATTAAATAGCAGAGACATCACCTTGCTACCAAATGTGCATATGGTGAAAGCAATTTTTTTTGCAGTAGTAATGTATGACTGTTAGAGTTTGACCATAAATCTGAAAAATTAATGCTTTTGAATTGTAATGCTGGAAAAGACTCCTGACAGCCCCTTGGACTGCAAGGAGAGCAAATCAGTCAATCATAAAGGAAATCAACCCTGACTGTCCTTTGGATACTGCACTAAAGCTCAGATACTTTGGACATCTAATGAGAGAGAGGACTCTTTGGAAAAGACCCTGATGTTGGGAAAGATTGAAGGCAAAAGGAGAAAAGGACAGATAATCAGAGTTGGAAGAGACCTTGTAGGACTTCTAATCCAACCCCCTGTAGGAGACCCTACAACATTTCTGACAAATGGCAGTCCAATCTCTTTTTGAAGGTCTCATGTGATGGAGCTCCCACAACTTCTGAGGGCAAGCTGTTCCATTGGTTGTTTGTTCTCACTGTCAGAAAGTTTCTCCTTGTTTCCAAGTTGAATATTTCCTTATTCAGTTTCCATCCATTGTTCCTTGTCTATAGGCACTTTAAAAAACAGCCCCTCAAATATTGAAACACTGCTATCATGTCTCCCCTGGTCCTTCTCTTCACTAGACTAGCCAAGCCCAGTTCCTGCAACTGTTCTTCATATGTCTTAGTCTCCAGTCCCCTAATCATCCTTGTTGCTCTTCTCTGTACTTTTTCTAGAATCTCAACATCTTTTTTATAAAGTGGTGACCAAAACTGGATGCAGTACTCTAGGTGTGGTCTTATTAAGTCTTTATAGAGTGGTATTAGTACCTCACTTGATCTTTATTGTATCCTTCTGTTAATGCAAATTAGGATTACATTAGCTTTTTTGGTTGCTGCTGCACACTGCTGGTTCATATTTAGCTGGTTGTCCACTAAGATTCCATGACCTCTCTCACAGTTACTGCTACTGAGCCTGGTTTCAGCCAGTCTATATGTGTACTGTTGGTTCTTTTTGCCTATGTGTAGGACTTTCCTTTCCTTAAATTTATCAAGTTCACACAATCTGTTAGACTAAAAAATATTTTAACTGTAGTTGAGTGTACTGTATTAAATGACTACTATGCCAGTCCTTCTTCCATTACTTCACTGTCCTCTGAATCCCTTGATCTCCTCTCTTGCTTTTAAAAATATGATTAAAAATATAGCAATATCTAAAATCAGAAATAACAAAACAAAGCCTAGCAGATCAGTGAGGATTATTATTTATTTATTTATTTTATTTTGGTTATTTTGTTTGTCAAGCATGTATGAGAAAATAAGTATAAGTATGAACATAAACAGTGGTGGGATTCAAATTTTTTTACTACTGGTTCTGTGGGCATGGCTTGGTGGTTCTGAGAAGTGCATAAAAATGAATCAACAGACTTTTTATAATCTGATTCATAGGATGCTTTATTAGGGAAAATACTGTAGTATGGACCCCTCTACTCCAGAAAAAAAAATTTCTAGGAGGAAGGAGACACTCCCATTTTGTGAATATGGCTTATATAGGTTTATCAAATCACATGGTTACGTAACACTTCCTGTTTTCTATATATGGACGTTATATAACATTTTCATAAGAAGTTCCAACCTTCCATGGAAAACTTCCAACATTCTCATTATATTCAGATTTCCTGTTATTCAAATTCCAGAAGATTATAAGAAAACATTAATATCTCTTTATGTGGCATTTGATGTCAGAGTGCCCCAGCACATACCTCTAACTTATGCCAAGTACATAGTTTTGTAATATTGTATTATTCCTAGCAGAAAACACATTACATAAATGTTCTGAATTTTAAAAGTTCAGACTACGAACACGAAATGGCTCCAGTTCGGATCTTTACATTCGAAACACAAAATGGCTTCAGTTCGGATCTTTCTCAGGTGTAATAACCAAATTTTTACTTATTATAAATCCACTGTTTTATTTTGTAACTAATTTTACACCTGAGAATTTCCATCAGGCTCTCGCAACATAAGCCTAACTTCCCGCTAACTAAATGTTTTACATTTTACGTCAGGTAGCCTTACAACATCTGAAACACAACTTACATTTCATCACATTCTGTAAAAGAAGCATCACTAAACATTAATCTTTTCTCTCTATATTTCTTCACATGTTCATCCACAGATTCATGTTCAGCACCATGGGCAGTTGCCATAACATTTGTTAAATGACCAATTGCCCACCCATTGTATTAACTGGTATCAATGTATATGCATATGTTCCCCCAAACATAAACCAACCTCTAGGTAAATACAGCACACATATTATTCCACCTACGTCTTCAACTTCCATACAATACTTTTTCTACATACAAACTTCTTCAGTAGGCAAATAAATATAAGTTACTTTGTTGCCTGGATATTTATACTAAATACAATCATAAGCTGAAAAAACTTAGTTTTTTTTTATTGGTCCATTTTGTTGGCTTCACAGGAAATCCAAACAAAGTATAATCTTTGACAAATAATACAAAACATCAGCATCAGGGTGTATAATAATTGTAAACTCTACTATATATAAAAAAATCTTCCTGGCACTGGAACTTCTATAAAACAAGTAAACATGATGTCTGTAACTGAAGTCTTTCTTTTCACACAAAAAGAAAAACTATTCAAAGCTATTCTCATTAATTCAAGAAAAACATTTTCACTTTTCTCAATAGGCTCTTTTCCTTCAGTGTCTTACACCTCTATGTAAAATTCTTGGTACTTCAAAACTTCTAATTGTACATCTACCTTTCCAGTTAAATGAACATTTTGCACTAGCTAAACTGTTTTACACAAAAACAGTTTGTGTAACTTCATTAGAGTACTTCTTAACTCAATAAATGGCATAAATAATCCCTTCTCCGAAGCTCTAAATCTCACATTGGAAGGGGAATAATTGCTATACATGTCAAAACCACAATCATATCATTGTTACATCCTCTTAGACAAGTCCTTATGTCATATGTGCAGTTACATACTGGATATTTTCTCAAACATATTCATCCATCATTCAAGGAGGATCTTACACAGATTCCAACTTCAGCCATAGATGTCATCACTGTCAGTGATATTTGCCCTTCATATTCTATACTGTAGGATTCAGTTTGAAAACATAACCATTGCCACGTTAATAAATAATCAGGCAATACCTCATAACCCTCCATATCTACCCCACATAAGGCAATATTCACTATCTACATCATATTCACAAATGGTCTAGGCCCCCACCCACCTTAACATATATAGTTTTCCACTTCAAAACTTAAAACCAATCTTTGGGGACTTACATCCACTTCTTAAAGTCCCTGTCACACTGCACCAATGGATGGAAAGAGGATGTAAAACAGAGAAAAACACTTGCCATCCGTTGGTTAAGGCGATGCTTCTGATCTGTACTCACTGCTTCCCTTTTGCTTCCTCTCTATCCATCCAGCATCCGTCTATTGACATTTCATCCGCTCAAAAGGTTTTGAGCTGCTCAAAACTTTGAGCGGAAAATGTATCCAACGCGTCCGTTCTGCATCCGCTAGGGATACGGGGGACATCCGTTCTGCATCCGTCGGCATCGCTTACGCGTCCGCTACATCTGCTAGGCATCTGCTGTGCATCCGCGCAACTTAAATCCACTCCAGAGGAAAGCAGACACAGGGAGGAAGTGGAACGGACGCGGAACGGACACGCAGTGTTAGTAGCACGGACGGAGAAAGGATGAAAGTGGATGCAGCACGCAAAGAAAGCATTTTAAATGAAAAAAACCTTTGTAGAGGGAACCTATCTCGGATATTAAGGATGTCTAGAGGATGCCTAGAGGATGCAAAAGGACACATAGGGGAAAACCTATATTGCCTATAAAAAGGGGGAGCAACTCACCTGGATCTCACTTTCAGTCCAGCAGCCCTACTGTGCAGACCTCTGCAGCCTTCATCTGCCTCTTGCTCTTCCACAGCATCCAGTCATGTCCACCTTGGATCGTAACAAACTCCTTTTAGTAGCCACCATCATTCTGCAACAGTGCAAAGCCATCTACAGTCTCTGTGAACTCTACTATGGGAAGAAAAGGAGCGGCCAACAAGCATCTGGGTCCGAAGATGGATCGGGAGAAGAGCAGAGTATGGACTGTACAACAAGCTGATGGTGGAGCTCAGGAACAAAGACCCTCGTGCATTCCAGAACTTCATGAGGATGCCTCCAGCCATGTTTGACGAAGTTCTGGAGTGGCTGACACCCAGGTTGACCAAGCAGAGCACCAATTTCCTCCTCAGCCTGGACCCTGGGCTGAAGGTGGCACTGCGCCACCTGGCCTCAGGGACTACCTACAGGAGCATGCAGTACGGCTGGAGGGTGCCACACAACACCATCATCATTGTGGTCAGAGAAGTGGTGCAGGCCATCATCAAATAATACAAGGAGGAGCTCCTCCAGTGCCCCTCCACTGAAGAAGGATGGAAGAAAGTTGCAGAGCAGTGGTATCAGAGGTGGAACTTCCCACACACCGATGGAGCCATAGATGGCAAGCACGTGGCCTGCAAAGCACCACCCAAGTCGGGGTCCACTTATTTCAACTACAAGGGCTTCTTCAGCATCATCCTCTTCGCCATGGTCGATGCTGACTACAAGTTCATGTATATCGATGCTTCAGGGAACGGCTCGTGTTCAGATGCCCAGGTATACAACGCCAGTCATCTCAAGGAGGGGCTGGAATGCAACCTCATCGTGGGTTTCCCAGATCCAGACCTTCTACCCAAGGACATACAAGATGTGCCCTACTTCATCGTGGGTGATGATGCCTTCTCCCTCACAACCTACCTCATGAAGCCCTACACCTCCAGATGCCTCACCCGTGAAGAGAGGATCTTCAACTACAGGCTGTCCAGGGCAAGGCGGGTGGTGGAGAACGCCTTTGGCATCCTGGCCAACAGGTTCCAGGTACTTCTCACCACCATGCAGCATCGCCCAGAGACCATGAGGAGGATCGTGGAAGACTTGCTGCATCCTGCACAATCTCATGTGCACCTGCTACCCAGTGTTGCAGAACAGACTCGTGGACTCCAACAAAGCATTGGGGACATGGAGCCTGGGGAATGGAGGCAAGGGCAAAACCTGATAGACACTGAGGATTTGCAAGGCCCCAACAGAGCCTTACGTGAAGGGAAGAAGCAGCGCAACCGCCGTGGGACACTCCACCGAAACCTGCCTGGAGACAGGAGCTGACTCGTGGCCGGAAGAGGACTGGCTCTCAGCAGGCTGCTGGAGAGAGAGGGTTGTGAGAGGGGCTGCTCCTCGGTGGCGGATCTCACCCTCCAGGAAGCTGCACCTGGCTATGACGTAGATCTCTCTCTCAGTCAGCTTGACCATGGCCTGGCCAGATTTCTTGAGGTGCAGCTTCCCGTACTAGGTGTGCATTTATTTCCCCCAGCCGAGGAGCACCTCTGAAGGGTAGCCCAGACTCTCCACCTTCTCTCTCCAAGCAGCCTGCTTCCACTTGGTGTCCCTGTAGAGCCTGTGTCCCTTCCACCATAGATACTCATTCTCTCTCAGCCACTTCAGCACCTCATCCTCGTGTTCCTCCTCAATGGAGTATTGCCTCTTCTCCCGTTCTCGCATATGCCTCTTCCTCCCTTTGGCAAGACCAGATGGGCCCTCATCAGAGGGGCTTCCAGGTTGTAGGGGCTGCTCCTCCACACCACCAGCAGCAGCAGCACCAGCAGGATCATCATCAGCAGCAGCAGCAGCAGCAGCACCAGCATGATCATCATCATCATCATCACCAGCAGCACCAGCAGCACCAGCAGGACCAGGTTCTGGAGCAGAGTAAGTACGAGCAGCACCAGCAGCACCAGGAGCACGAACAGGACCAGCAGGACGAACAAGACCAGGAGCACGAGCAGGACAAGCAGGACGAGCAAGACCAGGAGCACGAGCAGGACCAGCAGGACCAGCAGGACGAGGAGCAGCTACAGCAGAGTAAGCACCACCAGAAGCACCACCACCAGAAGCAGCAGCATCAGCTCCTCCAGAAGCAGCATCAGCAGAAGCACCACCACCAGAAACAGCATCAGCAGAGTAAGCACGAGCAGAAGCACCACCGTCATAAGCAGCATCATCAGCTCTGCCAGAAGCAGAAGCAGCAGAAGCCCCAGCCGCAGAAGAGCGAGCTCGTGCTACAGAAGCCCCAGCAGAAGCAGATTGAGGGCCAGCGGGTGGGAGGGTGGCCCTGTCCCTCTTGCCAGGGCTGGTAGCAGATGGCTGAGGCTTTCTCTTCTTCCCCATGGTTGTGGGGTTGCTGGGTGGCAGCAAGGCTGGCAGGCAGGCAGGCTGGGGGGAAGGCTGGCAGGAAGGCAGGCATCAAGGCTGGCAGGCAGACTGGCAAGCAGGCATGCAGGCAGGCAGGCAGCAAGGCTGGCAGGGAGGTTGGAAGGCAAGCTTGCAGGCAGGCTGGCAGGCAGGCTGGCAGGGAGGTTGGCAGGATGGCAAGCAGCAAGGCTGGCAGCAAGGCTGGCAGGCAGGCATGCAAGGCAGGCTGGCAAGGCACTTGATGTGTCTGGAAGCAGGTCTTTCCTCTGAATGGTGACCTGCTTCCGAGCTGCTTCCCTTTATATCCGTGGAGCTGATGCAATGCATCCTCCCTGCATGCGCAGTGAACGCTGTGCATCCACTAGGCATTCGCTAGGCTTCCGCTCTGCATCCGCTTCATCCGATCACCATCCGCTCTGCATCCACTCTTTCCGTTCCGCGTCCACTTTGCTGCGCCCCCCCAGAAGCCTTGTGGATGTTACATCCGCTCCCATCCACTTCCATCCACTAGGCTTCCGTTCCGCATCCATTTTCCATCTGCCCTGCATCCTCCCCCCGTCCGTTCCTTTCCATGTTATCTGCTCTGGTTATGCAAATTTTTGCCCCTTTTGAGAGCAGATAACAATGGATGGAACATTTTTCTCGTCCGCTGTGTTCTTTTTACTGATGTTTTGCATCCGTTGGCCAGTGTGACAGGGCCTTTATCTTCTTCCACATTCAGAGGACCCAATACCTGTGTACAATAGTCTATTATTTCATGTCTTAAAATAATCAGCATATACAGGGAATACAGGGAAAAATGTATTACATCCAACCAAATAATCAACAATACATCCCAAAGTTCCATAAACCTAAGCTCAACTAGACATGTTTCAGGGATCTAAATATCTATCCCCACCATCAAAAAGAAAAAGAAAATAAAAAGTCCAGCCCTTCCAAAGCTTGTTTCCACTGGAAACAGGAACCAGATTCACAAATCCCTGCACACATTAATGATGTGTCGAACCTCACTCACATGTCCTTACAGCAGTGTCAGCCTTCAAGATCTTCTACTGTTGCCTTGCATCTTTTGACTGCCATAAGTAATTGGGGGGGGGGGGGGGG
>BLBF01017041.1:0-12516 GCA_015471245.1 Laticauda colubrina
TAAGGATAACAGTGGGATGGGCAGGGATACCTGTGGGATGGGTAATAGCTGTGGGATGGGTTAAGATAGCAGTGGGATGGGCAGGGATACCTGTGGGATGGGTAATAGCTTTGGGATGGGTAAGGATAGCAGTGGGATAAATAAACCTCCAGTGCAAGCATAGTGGGACTGTATGGTCCACCCTCCCAGGTGCTACACCTATGGCCCTTTATTATCAGTAACAATTTAATCATTCATCAACTCATTTCAACATAAACACAACTTTTTATTAAATGCCCTGTTCATTGTAGGGCCACTCAACATACATGGCACAATCTCATCAGTGTGATGAGACAGGCTGAAGGAAGCATCCATTAATCATCTACCATCCTGTCTTGCCACTCCACTGCTCCAGCTGGGGAGTTGCACCAGTGTTTCAGGAGGTTGCGCTACTTCTTCCCTTCACATGAAGCTCTGTTGGGGCCTTGCACATTCACAGTATCTATCATGTTTCGCTCTTGCCTCCATTCCCCAGGCTCTATGTCCCCATTGCCTTGTTGGTGGTCCACGAGCCTGTTCTGCAACACTGGGGAGCAGGTGCGCATGAGATTGTGCAGGATGCAGCAAGCTTCCATGATGTTCCTCACGGTCTCTGGGTGATGCTGCATGGTGGTGAGAAGTACCTGGAACCTGTTGGCCAGGATGCCAAAGGCATTCTCCACCACCCGCCTTGCCCGGGACAGCCTGTAGTTGACGATCCTCTCTTCACAGGTGAGGCATCTGGAAGTTTAGGGCTTCATGAGGTAAGTTCTGAGGGAGAAGGCATCATCTCCCACGATGAAGTAGGGCACATCTTGCATGTCATTGGGCAGGGGTTCTGGATCTGGTAAGCCCATGATGAGGTTGCGTTCCAGCCCCCCTTGAGGTGACTGGCATTGTATACCTGGGCATCTGAAGCTGACCCGTTGCCTGAAGCATCGATGTACATGAACTTGTAGTCAGCATCGACCATGGCAAAGAGGATGATGCTGACGAAGCCCTTGTAGTTGTGATAAGTGGACCCTGAGTTGGCTGTAGCTTTGCAGGTCACATGCTTGCCATCTATGGCTGCAATGGTGTGGGGGAAGTTCCACTTCTGATACCACTGCTCTGCAAATTTCTTCCAGCCTTCTTCAGTGGTGGGGCACTGGAGGAGCTCCTCCACGAATTCTTCGATGATGGCCTGCACCACTTCTCTGACCACAATGCTGATGGTGTTGTGTGGCACCCTCCAGGTGTACTGCATGTTCCTGTACATGGTCCCTGAGGCCAAGTGGCGCATCTTCAGCCCAGGGTCCAGGCTGGACCGGAAGTTGGTGGTTGCCTTCGTCAACCTGGGTCTCAGCTGCTCCATAACTTCAAACATGGCTGGAGGCATCCACATGAAGTTCTGGAATGCACGAGGCTCCTCGTTCCTCAGCTCCACTATCAGCTTGTTATACAGTCCATACTCTGCTCTTGTCCCGATCCATCTTTGGACCCAGACACTTCTTGGACACCTCCTTTTCTTCCCGTAGAACAGGTGAAAGAGCCTGTAGAAGGCTTCGCACTGTTGTAAAATGATGGCAATACCAAAAGGAGTGTGCGACGATCCATGGTGGAGATTACTGGATGCTGTGGAAGAGCAAGATGAAGGCTGAAGAGGTCTGCACAGCAGGGCTGCTGGACTGAAAATGAGATCCAGGTGATTTCTCCCCCTTTTTATAGGAAATATTGTTTTTCCGCTAGGTGTTCTTCTGCATCCTCTAGACATCCTGCAGACATCCTAAATATCTGAGATACGTCCCCTATACAAACGCTTTTTCCGTTTTAATGCTTTATGTGCGAGCTGCATCCATTACATCCTTTCTACGTCCGTGCAACTAACACTGTGTGTCTGTTCCACATCCGTTTCGCTTCCTCCCTGTGTCCGTTTTCTGCTGGAGTGGATGTGCAGCGGATGCCAAGCGGATATAGCGGATGAGTAATGGATGACGACGGACTTATAATGGATGTTCCCCTTATGCGTAGTGGATGTAGAACGGATGCTTTGGATACATTTTCCACTCAAAAAGTTTTGTGCAGCTCAAAGCTTTTTGACCGGATGAAATCTCAGTAGACGGATGCTGGACGGATAGAGAATATGAAAATTGGATGCAGTGAGTACAGAATGGATGCATCGCGTTAACCAACGGATGGCAAGTGTTTCTCTCTGTTTTACATTCTCTTTCCATACGTTGGTGCTGTGTGACATGGGCTTTATATAGCTTTATCAAATCACATGGTTATATAACACTTCCTGTTTTCCATATATGGATGTTATTTTACATTTTCATAAGAAGTTCCAACCTTCCATGAAAAATTTAAAATTAAGTAAACTATAGTTACCTCATAAAATATGAATGAATAAAATTATAGGATTAATAATGATACTAAGGTACTTAATTTTTTGATTGATAATATGAAGTTTTATGCAATCTAATTGTAATCGAAGACTATGAAATGGATGCACAAAATAATTTGTAAACCAACTGACACATTGTTTACCTATGGAAGAAAGTTTGATGTTTTTATGTTTTGTGTGTTCATGTCTGTTTTTTAAAAAAAATTAATAAAATTTGGGGGAAAAAAAAGAATCATGAGCTCTCATTCAAGTGTTGCAAAACTACCTATCCAGTTATTCAACAGTTTCAAAACTCTTTGAAGTTCTCATCTTTTTAACAAAGAGTTCAAAACTCTTTGAACTCTCAACCAGAGTTATGATTATGAAACGTGCTGTTCTATTCTATCATTATATTGCATTGAATCTCCTAAAATGAGACTATTATGCTAATTGGATATTAGCATGTATTGGAATATGGAATTTATTTGAATTTATTAGAATTATTTTTTGTGCCAGAGATTTCTTTGACCTTCACTATTTAGAAGAAGGCATCTTGCCAGCTTTTGAATTTACTCCATATTTTGTAGCTGATGACTACAAGTGGTTCACATCAGGGAATACACTTTGTCTCATTGCCTCAGAAAAAAAAAATCATAGACCTTCCCTGTTTTAACAAATTCTCATTTGTATTTAACTGCACTTCTTTTTACACATTCCAGTGCATATGTATTAAGATGACCAGTAAAGACAAATTTACAATTCACATTTAATCAATATATTTAGTCAGAGCTCTCCATAACATACTAAAATATGTCAGTATATCAATAATGTCAATAAATATGTCAATACATTATTTTGTTCTGTATTTGATATATTTATAGACCCCAATTATAATTTCCTTCCAGAAGGAAAAAAAACAAAAACACTTCCAAGTTATCCAAATATCAGGGGACAGGGAAACCCACAACATCACTGTCTCTGTACATTGTTTTCCGACTTAAATGTCAAAGTGGGGAAATTCTCCAACATGTACATATAAACAATATCAGGCAAACATAGATATTTCTTAAAACTTTATCTTTATGAGATGATGTTTATCATTCAGTTCAGTTCTCATCACAATGATAAAACATGATCATGAAGAAGATCTCACTGCCAATGTATATTTTCCGCTTGTGCTTAAATAGGTTGGACTAAAGCACAGCCAAACATTGCAGAAGACCAACATGCTGAAGGTCATGAATTTGGCTTCATTGAAACTGCCAGGTAAATTTCTTGCTAGAAAAGCAGCAGAAAAGCTTACCAGAGCAAGAAAACCCATAAAGCTCAAAACACAGTAGAACATGACTGTGTATCAAAATCTGGATATGGTGGGGATGTTATCAGCCACACAACACAAAAACATATTTGAACAAAGAAGCAGGATAGTAGAATGAAACTGACCACCCTTCCCCCTACCCATTTCCTCATTCTGGAACCAGATTTGGTGGCCATGAATGCTAGAACCACAACAAAGGTTTTAGCCAATACACAAGAAACTACCACAGAAAAGATGAGACCAAAAGCTAGTTGTCAAAAGAGACAAACAAGCATATTGCCCCTCCCAAAAAATAGAAAGACACAAAGGAAAGAGAGAAGAAGAGAAATTAGCAGTGTATAAGTGAGATTCCGGCTGTTGGTTTTGATGATAGGAGTGTCTTTGTGTTTCATGAAGATTGAGATACCAAAGTTGTCATTAAAGAAAAGCAAAAGGAAAGAACAGTCAGACAGATCCCCAAGGGTTCTTCATAGGATAAAAAAGTGATCCGCTTTGGAATGCATATATTCTTGCCAGGATTTGGATATTGATCTTCAGGACTTCCTTGTCTGAAAAAGAAAACAATGTAATCTTTAGGACTTCCTTGTCTGAAAAAGAAACCATTTTAATGTGAATAAATATGTCAGTACTGTTAGGAATGTAAGTCTCCTAACAGTTATTTGGGTTGGAAATATATAAACTAGGATATACATTATCTTTAAGAGCATGCTAAAACTGTAATTGGGCATGATTCTGAAAATGGCCATACATTGGAGCCAGAAACCTGGGCTGTTTGGAGTGCCTCAATGAATCTCTGTTTCCTTCTGTTGGAGAGTATTGCCGTTCATTCTAATGATTGTTACTGATAATTGCTGTAAGTATGTTACTGAACTGTTTTCTGATACTGGACTTTGATATCTGGATTATCCCTGGATTGGACACTGACTGACTTTCCTGTGAGTGACTTGAACTGCTTATCTTGGACTTGAAGCTCTTAAACATTCATTGGAAGTAAAAGCCTACATTTATTGTACAGTGTATCTGTGTGCTGTTTGTGTGTTATTCTTCACCACTCTTACTACGTCTCGCTGTATGCACTCATTCCCCTAATGGGGAATTACCTCAACAAATACATCATTTTGTGCTGTAATTAATATTTTTATAGACCCCGGTTTTAATTGCCTTCCAGAAGGAACAAAACACTTCCAAGCTATCCAAATATCAGGGGACAGGGAAACACAGAACATCACTGCCTCTATACATTGTTCTTCGACTTAAATATTAAAGGGGGAAGTTCTCCAACATATAAACAATATCAGACAAATGTAAAGATTTCTTAAAACTTTCTCCTTGTGAGCTGATGTTTATCATTCAGTTGAGGTTTCATCACAATGATAAAACATTTGGGAAGAAAGATACACATTAATAATCCAGCACTGGAGAAGATCATGGAGAAGATCTCCACTGCCAATGGATATTTTCCCCTTGTGCTTAGATAGGTGGGAATAAAGCACAGCCAAACACTGCAGAAGACCAACATGCTGAAGATGATGAATTTGGCTTCATTGAAACTGTCAGGTAAATTTCTTGCTAGAAAAGCAGCAGAAAAGCTTACCAGAGCAAGAAAACGCATAAAGCCCAAAACACAGTAGAACATGACTGAGTCTTCATTGCCCTTCAGGATGACTTCTTCAGACATTGAAAGCATATCAAAATCTGGATATGGTGGGGATGTTAAGGCCCTGTCACACTGCCCAACGGATGCAAAACATTTGTAAAAAGGACACAGCGGATGAGAAAAATGTTCCATCCGTAGTTATCAAAAGGGGCAAAAATTTGCATAACCAGAGCGGACAACACGGAAAGGAACAGACGCGGGGAGGACGCAGAGCAGATGGAAAGCGGATGTGGAACGGAAGCCCAGCAGATGGAAGCAGATGGCACATCTGTTAGGCTTCCAGGGGACCTCAGCAAAGCAGACACGGAACGGATGAAGCGGATGCACAGTGGATGCACAGCGGATGAAGTGGATGCAGAGCAGAAGCCTAGCGGATGCATAGCGGAAGCCTAATGGATGCCTAACATTAATTGCACATGTGGGGAGGATTCATTGCATAAGCCCCACGGATATAAAGGAAGCAGCTCGGAGCAGGTCACCATTCAGAGGAAAGACCTGCTGCCAGACGGATTTGACAGCCTTGCCTGCCCTGCCTGCATGCCTGCCTGCAAGCCTTGCTGCAAGCCTTGCTGCCAGCCTCCCTGCCAGCCTTGCTGTCTACCTGCCTGCCAGCCTTGCTGCCAGCCTTGGTGCATGCCTGCCTGCAAGCTTTGGTTCATGCCTGCCTGCCTGCCAGGCTTGGTGCCTGCCTTCCTGCCAGCCTTGGTTCCTGCCTTCCTGCCAGCCTTGGTTCATGCCTGCCTGAAAGACTTGGTGCCTGCCTTCCTGCAAGCTTTGGTGTCAGACTTCCTGCCAGCCTTGGTGCATGCCTGCCTGCAAGCCTTCCTGCCAGCCTTGGTGCCAGCCTTCCTGCCAGCCTTGGTACCTGCCTCCCTGCTGGCCTTCCTGCCAGCCTTGGTTCCTGCCAGCATCCCTGCCAGCCAGCAACCCCACAACCATGGGGAAGAACAGAAAGCCTCAGCCATCTGCTGCCAGCCCTGGCAAGAGACAGGGCCACCATCCCACCCCCTGGCCCTCACTCTGGTTCTGCTGGGGCTTCTGTAGCAGGGGCTCACTCTTCTGGGGCTGGAGCTTCTGCTGCTTCTACTTCTGGAGGAGCTGATGATGCGGGGGATCAGACAAGCACTCCAGCATCAGCCACCTCCACAACACCTGGACCCTTCACTCCTGAGACTGAGTGACCAAGAGGAGTGCCAGAGACTCATTTTTGTTTTATAGCTTGTTGTTAATAAAGTCTATCTTTGATTCACACACTTGCTTCATTTCTTATTTAAATAAAGTCTTGGTGGAAACTTTTAGAAATGGTTTAAGCCTTTGCATGCTTGAGGGATGGGTAAGGATAGCAGTGGGACGGGCAGGGATACCTATGGGATGGGTTAAGATAGCTGTGGGATAGATAAACCTCCAGTGCAAGCATAGTGGGACTGTATGGTCCACCCTCCCAGGTGCCACACATATGGCCCTTTATTATCAATAATAATGTAATCATTCATCCACACATGTCAACATAAACACAACTCTTTATTAAACGCCCTGTTCATTGTAGGCCCACCCAGCATACATGGCACAATCTCATCAGTGTGATGAGACAGGCTGAAGGAAGCATCCATTAGTCATCTTTCATCCTGTCTTCTCACTCCACCGCTCCAGCTGGGGAGTTGCCCCAGTGTTTCAGGAGGTTGCACTGCTTCTTCCCTTGACGTGAAGCTTTGTTGGGGCCTTGCACATCCTCAGTGTCTATCAGGTTTCACCCTTGCCTCCATTCCCCAGGCTCCAAGTCCCCATTGCCTTGTTGGAGGTCCACGAGCCTGTTCTGCAAGACTGGGTAGCGGGTGCGCATGAGATTGTGCAGGATGCAGCAAGCTTCCATGATCCTCCTCACGGTCTCTGCGCAATGCTGCATGGTGGTGAGAAGTACCTGGAACCTGTTGGCCAGGATGCCAAAGGCATTCTCCACCACCCGCCTTGCCCTGGACAGCCTGTAGTTGAAGATCCTCTCTTCACAGGTGAGGCATTTGGAGGTGTAGGGCTTCATGAGGTAGGTTCTGAGGGAGAAGGTGTCATCCCCCACGATGAAGTAGGGCACATCTTACATGTCGTTGGGCAGGGTTTCTGGATCTGGGAATCCCACAATGAGGTTGCGTTCCAGCCCCTCCTTGAGGTGACTGGTGTTGTATACCTGGGCATCTGAAGATGAGCCGTTGCCTGAAGCATCGATATACATGAACTTCTAGTCAGCATTGACCATGGCGAAGAGGATGATGCTGAAGAAGCCCTTGTAGTTGAAATAAGTGGACCCTGACTTGGCTGGCGCTTTGCAGGCCACGTGCTTGCCATCTATGGCTCCAATGGTGTTGGGGAAGTTCCATCACTGATACCACTGCTCTGCAACTTTCTTCCATCCTTCTTCAGTGGAGGGGCACTGGAGGAGCTCCTCCAGGTATTCTTCGATGATGGCCTGCACCACTTCTCTGACCACAAAGCTGATGGTGCTGGGTGGCACCCTCCAGCCGTACTGCATGCTCCTGTAGGTGGTCCCTGAGGCCAGGAGGCGCAGAGTGAGTGCCACCTTGAGCCCAGGTTCCAGGCTGGGATAGAAGTTGGTGTTTGCCTTGGTCAACCTGGGTGTCAGCCGCTGCACAACTTTGTCAAACATGACTGGAGGCATCCTCATGAAGTTCTGGAATGCCCGAGTGTCTTCGTTCCTGAGCTCCACCATCAGCTTGTTGTACAGTCCGTCCTCTGCTCTTCTGGCGAACCATCTTCATACCCAGACGCTTCTTGGCCGCCTCTTTTTCTTCCCGTAGTAGAGTTCACAGAGCCTGTAGATGGCTTCGCACTGTTGCAGAAGGATGGTGGCTGCCAAAAGGACTGTTACGATCCATGGTGGACATAACTGGATGCTGTGGAAGAGGAAGAGTCAGATGAAGGCTGCAGAGGTCTGCACCGCAGGGCTGCTGTTCTGAAAGTGAGATCCAGATGAGTTGCTCCCCCTTTTTATGGGCAATATAGGTTTTCCCCTATGTGTCCCTTTGCATCCTCTAGGCATCCTCTAGACATCCTTAATATCCAAGATAGGTCCCCTCTGCAAATGCTTTTTCCATTTTAAATGCGTTGTTTCTGTTCTGCATCCGCTAGACATCCGTTCTGCATCCGTTCCACATCCGTTCCCCATCCCTTCCACTTCCTCCCTGCGTCCATTTACCGCTGGAGTGGATGGAGTTGCGCGGATGCGCAGTGGATGCCTAGTGGATATAGCGGATGCGTAACGGATGCAGAACGGATGCCTAGCAGTTACCTAGCGGATGCCTAGCGGATGCAGAATGGACGCATTGGATACATTTTCCGCTCAAAAATTTTGAGCAGTTCAAAACTTTCTGAGCGGATGAAATGTCAATAGACGGATGCTGGACGGATAGAGAGGATGAAAAACGGACACAGTGAGTACAGAACGGATGCATCGCGTTAATCAACGGATGACAAGTGTTTTTCTCCGTTTTACATCCTCTTTCCATCCATTGGTGCAGTGTGACAGGGGCTTTATCAGCCACACAGCACAAAAACTTAATTGAACAAGAGAACAGGATAGTAGAATGAAACTGACCATCCTTCCCCCTACCCATTTCCTCAGCCTAGAACCAGGTTTGATGGCCATAAATGCTAGAACCACAACAAAGGTTTTGGCCAATACACAAGAAATTGCCACAGAAAAGATGAGACCAAAAGCTGGTTGTCGAAAGAGACAAACAAATATATTGGGCCTCCTGACAAATAGAAACACACAAAGGAAGGAGAGAAGAAGAGAAATTAGTAATGTATAACTGAGATTCCGGTTGTTGCCTTTGACAATAGGATTGTCTTGGTGTTTCATGAAGATTGTGATTACCAAAGTTGTCATTAAAGAAAAGCAAAGAGAAAGAACAATCATACAGATCCCCAAGAGTTCTTCATGGGACAAAAACATGATGCACATATTTTTGACAGGATTTGGATATTGATCTTCAGAACATGAAGAGCAATCATCCTTGTCTGAAAAAGAACACAGTGCAATTGATACAGTTACACCCTATGACAGTGTATAGTCAGGGTTGTATTTGAAAACTTCCTACCCTTCTCTTTTGACATCTTCCCGTCTGGACATGGATGACAATCATAACAACAAAACAACTGTCCTTCTTTCTTGGCCTTGCTGTGTCCTGTCTTTCAAGGATCATTACACAAAGATACAGGAAATGCCTATGAATGAATGAAGAATAGTCTTTGAGATACAAAAAGGAGAGTTGCATTTAATCAAAAGATTAAAAAGAAAGTAATGTTTTGTCCTAATTTTAGAAGTAATTGCTCTGGAATTATAATTGATTAAATATCAACAATAATTGTATTTATGGCCTTTGATAATTATGATCACCACTCTTCAAAGACAATTTCTATGCGGGTTAGTAAAAGTTTCACAACTTCTGAATTTTGAAGTCAGCAAACTGATGAAATCTAGCAGCTTTTACTTCAAAATCATGAAAACCATTGTCCATAATTAACAGGGAGCCAGGAAAAATTAAAACATTCAATAGCAATTGCTATGAAAGTGAAAAAAAATATTACTGATACCTTTCCTTCTCCAAGAAATTTCCATCTAGATTAGTCAGAGATGATCCTCTGAGAGTTTCATCAGTACAGATATTTCAATGAAGACAGACAAATCGAGATTAAAAATACTAACGCTATTAAAGCCTAATGGCCATGTGATGGAATCTACAGAAATATTGAAGAACTTCTCTGCTGGAGCTGTTGGATCTATCACAACAACTTTGATCCTAGCAAAAGATTGATTTGGGAATGTGATCCAGTTGATAATATCAAAACCACCAATGAAGTCTCCATTTTTATCAAAGGAGATCTTTTCACCAACACTGTTGTTGAAACTAACTCTTCTCAAAAAAGGATGAATCTGAAACAGAGGCAATTCAAGATGAACAAACCAAGGGTGAGAAACAATTCATAATTGTATGTTTACAAAAACATACATGTGAATATTTTTGTAAATGAAGAAAATATAAACACTCTTTTTATTTTAGTTGTAGGCCAGTATCAAACAATTAACATAACAATCATTCTAAAATAGAGGTAGAGGTTACACATGAGATTTTTGAAATAAAATTAATATAGAATTGCAAAATAAATAAACAGCAAAAAAAAAAAAAAAAACTCTGTAACTTAATTGTGAAAGCTACTTAAGCCAGATCACTTCTAATTAACATATAATCAATACTAGGATGTATAAAACTCTATCATATAATTGCACCCATTTCGCACACTAGCAAGGTTACATTGAAAATGGAAAAAGCTAGGCTTCAGCAGTGTGTGAACCTGGAAATAAGAAGTAGAAATGATTTTTTTGAAAAGGCAGAGGAAGTGCGATCATTTTCCTGCATTTGCTGGATTATGAGAAAGCAAGAGAGTTCCTGGAAAAACATCTACTTCTGCTTCATTGATCATGCTAAAACCTTTGTATATGTGGATTACAACAATCTCTGGCAAGTTCTTAAAGAATAGGGAGTACCCAAACTCTTTACCTGTCACCTGAGAAGGCTCATGTCAGCTTTGCCTGATTCGGCTTGGCACTTCACCTGTTTCCTGCCATAAAAGGCCAAAAAGGGGAGGATGAGGATGAAAAGTGTGTGTGTATGTGTTTGTGTGTATGTGATGGGAAAACAGGAGGGGGAAACAACAGGTGAGAAAGACCTGTCAGATCCTGTTTGTAGCGGCATCTAAAGCCCAAGCAATATGCAGATTATCCCCAAAATTTTAAATGTTCTCAAAACATACTGGCGAGCTCTGTTTCACTGGAAATGTGTGTGTCTCTGTGTATGTAATTGTGGGTGAACCTTTCTTGTACCTGGCAAATGTTGATGAATTCAGAGCTGGCTTGACATTGCTACAATCAACACCTTTAATAAAATAACCCACTGCTTTATACAAATGGTGCTGAGAGGCTTTCTTTCTTTCCTAAGGGATGAGATTGGGCCAGGTCCACTGGTGGGCTGCTGGATGATCAGTGAGGTTCATGTGAACCCCTAGCTCCACCCACCCACCCATTGTGCTATGCTTTCCCTAAAGCCCCTGTCACACTGCATCAACGGATGCAAAGAGGATGTAAAACGGAGAAAAAACCTTGCCATCCATTCGAAAACGCAATGTACTCATTGCCTCCGTTTGGCTTCCTCTCTATCCGTCCAGCATCCGTTTATTGACGTTTCATCCAATCAAAAAGTTTCAGGCTGCTTAAAACTTTTGCGCAGAAAATGTATCGAGTTCGTCCGTTCTGCATCCGCTACGCATCCGCTAGGCATCCGTTACGCATCCGTTACGTGTCCGCTATATCCGCTAGATATCCGCGGAACTCGCATCCACCCGGATGCAGGAAGGAAGCAGAACGGACGAGGAATGGATGCATAATGGATGCCTAGCGGATACAGCACAGAAACAAAGCGTTTAAAATGGAAAAAACGTCTGCAGAGGAAGCAGACGTTAAGGATGTCTAGAGGATGCCTAGAGGATGCCTAGCGGAAAACCAAAACTGCCTATAAAAAGGGGGAGCAACTCATCTGCATCACACTTTCAGCCCAGCAGCCCAGCAGTGCAGACCTCTGCACCCTTCATCTGACTCTTGCTCTTCCACAGCATCCAGTCATGTCCACCGTGGATTGCGACAAAATCCTTTTGGCAGCCAACATCCTTCTGCAACACTGCGAAACCATCTACAGGCTCTGTGAACAGTACTATGGGAAGAAAAGGAGGCACCCAAAAAAAGTCTGGCTCCGAAGTTGGTTCACCAGAAGAGCACAGTAAATACTTTACAACAAGCTGATGGTGGATCTCAGGAGTGAAGACCCTCGGGCGTTCCAGAACTTCATGAGGATGCCTCCAGCCATGTTTGATGAAGTTGTGCAGCGCCTGACACCCAGGTTGACCAAGACAAACAACAACTTCCCGACCAGCCTGGAACCTGCGCTCAAGGTGACACCCACTCTGCGCCACCTGGCCTCAGGGACCACATAGAGGAGCATGCAGTATGGCTGGAGGGTGCCACCCAGCACCATCAGCTTTGTGGTCAGAAAAGTGGTGCAGGCCATCATCGAAGAATACCTGGAGGAGCTCCTCCAG
>BLBF01017041.1:12916-29982 GCA_015471245.1 Laticauda colubrina
AGAAAGTTGCAGAGCAGTGGTATCAGAAGTGGAACTTCCCACACACCGTTGGAGCCATAGATGGCAAGCATATGGCCTGCAAAGCTCCAGCCAAGTCAGGGTCCATTTATCAGAACTACAAGGGTTTCTTCAGCATCATCCTCTTCGCCATGGTTGATGCTGACTACAAGTTCATGTACATCAATGTTTCAGGAAACGGCTCATCTTCAGATGCCCAGATATACAATGACAGTCACCTCAAGGAGGGGCTGGAAAGCAACCTCATGGTGGGCTTCCCAGATCCAGACCCATTGCCCAATGACACGCAAGATGTGCCCTACTTCATCGTGGGGAATGACGCCTTCTCCCTCAGAACCTACCTCATGAAGCCCGACACCTCCAGATGCCTCACCCATAAATAAAGCATCTTCAACTACAGGCTGTCCAGGGCAAGGCGGGTGGTGGAGAATGCCTTTGGCATCCTGGCCAACAGGTTCCAGGTACTTCTCACCAACATGCAGCATTGCCCAAAGACCATGAGGAGGATCGTGGAAGACTTGCTGCATCCTGCACAATCTCATGCGCACCCGCTACCCAGACTTGCAGAACAGGCTCGTGGACCTCCAGCAAGGCAATGGGGACATGGAGCCTGGGGAATGGAGGCAAGGGCAAAACCTGATCCACACTGAGGATGTGCAAGGGCCCAACAGAGCCTCCCATGAGGCGAAGAAGCAGCGCAACCTCCTGAAAAACTGGTGCAATTCCCCAGCTGGAGCGGTGGAGTGGCAAGACAGGATGATAGATGCTTAATGGATGCTTCCTTCAGCCTGTCTCATCACACAGATGAGATTGGGCCATGTATGTTTGGTTGGCCTACAATGAACAGGGCGTTTAACAAAGAGTTGTGTTTATGTTGACATGTGTGAATCAATGCTTACATTGTAATTGATAATGAAGGGCCATAGGGGTGGCACCTGGGAGGGTGGACCATACAGTCCCACTATGCTTGCACTGGAGGTTTATCTATCCCACAACTATTACCCATACCACAGGTATCCCTTCCCATCCCTCAGCTATCTTAACCCATCCCAAAGTTATCCCTGCCCATCCCACTGCTATCTTAACCCATCCCACAAGCATGCAAAGGCTAAACCATTTCTAAAAGTTTCCACCCAGACTTTATAGAAAAAAATTAATGAAGCAAGTGTGTGAAACAAAGATAAACTTTATTATTAACAAGCTGTGAAATAAACATGACCCAAGTCAAGTGTCCAAATAAATTTCACAAATATCCAGGCAGCCAGTCTCTTGCACTCCTCTTGGTCACTCAGAGGTGTGTGCCCAGTCAAAGGTGTTAGGGAGCAGGTGCTGTGGAGGTGGGTGCTGCTGCAGTGCTGGTCTGCGGTGTTATTGGAGTGCCTAGCCCCGAGAGGACAACAGGGGACGGTATGTTGAGGAAGGTGTCGGACAGCTGGCTCAGCCCCATGATGCTGAGAGGTCCTTCCTCCATGCCATGGGGTGTCAGCCCTAGTACTGAGGACAGATGTACTGAGGCCGGGCTTGGCTGTGGGATGGAGGAAGGAGCAGTGTAGTGGGGCTGCCTGCTCTGAAGTGGGGTGAGGACTGTCGTGGTTGGCATTGGTGGCATCATTGGAACCAGTGGCAACGGTGTCGCCTGATGACTCTGTGCCTGCATTTGTAAGGGCTGCTGTCTTTGCTGCTGGACCTCCGGGTTGCTGTAGCCCTGGTAGGTGAGGGGCTGTGGGAAGCCTTGGTATGGGAGGGACATCACCTGGAGTGGAGGAGCAGACCTGGACTGGGTGGGAGCAGGTGCCTCTGGATCTGGAGGGTTGTTAAGCAGCGTGGTGATCCTCTCCTTCACCACCTGGTACTGGGGATCTGCCATCTCCTTGAGGGTCTGGTTCACATAATTGAGGAAGGGCGAGCGGTTGGAGGAGGAGGATTCGATGGGGACAAGCTGAGAGAGGAGACCTATGCTGGTGCTGATGGTGTCCCTGATCTCCACCAGGACCTTGTGGCTCGGCCCCTCCTGCGGTCCGGCTCTCTGCCTTACTGTGGTGGCGGAGGTGTGGGTAGATGCGGCTTCGGCAGTGGTGGACTTGATGTCTCCTTTCTCCCACCGCACCAGGGAGTCCTCATCGCTCTCCACCACACTTTCAACACCTGCCCGGGGTTTCTCCGCCGTGACACGCTCCACAGATACCTGCATGGAGACAGGGACTGACTCTCGGCCGCCAGAGGACTTGGTCGCAGCAGGCTGCCGGAGAGAGAGGGTAGAGATTTGGGCGTCTGGTGCTCCTCGGTGGCGGACCTCACCCTCCAGGAAGCTGCACTTGGCCATGACATAGTTCTCTCTGTCCGTCAGCTTAACCTTGGCCTGGCCAGGTTTTTTGTGGTGCATTTTCCCGTACCAGGTATGCATGTGCTTCCACCAGCCGAGGAGCACCTCTGAAGTGTAGCCCATACTCTCCGCCCTCTCTCTCCAAGCAGCCTGCTTCCGCTTGGTGTCCCTGTACAGCCGGTTTCCCTTCCGCCACAGATAGTCATTCTCTCTCAGCCACTCCAGCACCTCATCCTCATGCGCTTCCTCAATGTCATATTGCCTCCTCTCCCGTTGTTGCATACGCCTCTTTCTCCCTTTGGCAGGAGCAGATGGGCCCTCATCAGAGGGGCTTCCAGGTTGTAGGGTCTGCTCCTCCACACCAACAGCATCATCATCATCATCAGCATCAGCATCAGCATCATCACCAGCAGGATCATAATCATCAGCAGCAGCAGCAGCAGCATAATCACCAGCAGGATCATAAGCAGCAGCAGCAGCAGCAGCAACAGGATCAGCAGCAGCAGCAGTAGCAGCAGCAAGACCAGGATGAGCAGCAGCAAAGTAAGCACCAGCAGCAGGGTCAGCAAGACCAGGAGCACGAGCAGAACGAGCAGGACCAGCAGGACCAGCAGGACCAGGAGCAGCTTCAGCAGAGTATGCAGCAGAAGCACCACTGCCAGAAGAAGCTACAGTAGAAGCTCCAGCAACAGAAGAGCGAGCCCAAGCAGCAGAAGCCCCAGCAGAAGATGAGTCAGGGACATGGGGCGGGAGGGTGGCCCTGTCCCTCTTGCCAGGGATGGTGGCAGGTTGCTGAGACTTTCGCTTCTTCCCCATGGTTGTGGGGTTGCTGGCTGGCAGGGAGGCTGGCAGGCACCAAGGCTTGCAGGAAGGCTGGCACCGAGGCTGGCAGGAAGCCTATTAGGAAGCCTGGCAGGAAGGCAGGCACCAAGGCTGGCAGACAGACTGGCTGGCATTGAGGCTGGAAGGCAGGCTGGCAGTAAGGCTGGCAGGGAGGCTGGAAGGCAGGCTGCCAGCAAGGCTGGAAGGGAGGCTGAAAGGCAGGCTGGCAGCAAGGCTGGAAGGCAGGCTGCCCAGGAGGCTGGGAGACAGGCTGGGGGGCAGGCTTGGAGGCAGGCTGGTCGCAAGGCTTGCAGGCAAGAACTCAAGGTATCCAGCAGCAGGTCTTTCCTTGGAATGCTGGCCACGTGTGAGATGCTTCCCTTTATATCCGGGGGGCTTGCACAATGCATCCCCCCCACATGTGCAATTAATGCTAGGCATCCATTAGGCTTCTGCTGTGCATCCGCTAGGCTTCCGCTGTGCATCCGCTTCATCCGCTGTGCATCCATTCTGCCTCCGTTGTTTCCATTCCGTGTCCGCTTTGCTGAGCCCCCCCGGAAGCCTAGCGGATGCGCCATCCGCTTTCATCCGCTGGGGTTCCGTTTCGCATCCACTTTGCATCCGCCCTGCGTCCTCGCCGCGTCCGTGTTATCCGCTCTAATTATGCAAATTTTCTCCCCTTTTGAGCACAGATACAACGGATGTAACATTTTTCTCTTCCGTTGTGTTCTTTTTGCATCCATTGGGCAGTGTGACACGGTCTTAAATAATTAACTTTCCCCCCGACCAGGCTGCCCAGGTGAGTTCTGTTCCACTCTTTTGTACTCACTGGGGCTGCTTGAGTTGATTAGTTGCTTGTTTGAAGCTGCATTTCAGCACTAAAGTGCCTCATGTCCAGGAAACCCCTTGTCAACAAAAGTTTAGCCCCCTTCTGGGCAGGTCTTAATCTGCATGTCAGCCAAAAAGCAACAGTTAGAACTGGATATGCAACAACTGATTGCTTTAAAAGAGGGTAATAAGTACAACAAGGCTATCTCAATAATTTGAGATTCAAATTATTTTACTGCTGGTTCTGTGGGAGTGGCTTGGTGTATGTGGCAGAGAAAGGATACTGTAAAATCTCCAGTCAGGGTATTATTTGCTGGTTCTCTGAACTACTCACAATTTCCACTACCGGTTCTCCAGAACTTGTCAGAACCTGCTGAATACCACCTCTGAAGGCTATATATTGTCATCTTGATAGTATAAATAATGTGCAAAGTACATCTTGTGAAATGCCAGGCTGGATGAATCACAAGACAGAATTAGGATTGCTGGTGGAAATATCAACAACCTCAGATATGCAGATGATACCACTCTAATAGTAGAAAGTGAAATGGTTCCCTTTTTTCAAAGAAAAAGTCCTGTTCAAATTTTTTCAATTTCTTTTTTCAATTTTTCAATTTCTTTTTTCAATTTTTCAATTTTTTTTCAATTTTTCAATTTCTTTTTTCAATTTTTCAATTTCTTTTTTCAATTTTTCAATTCTTTGTCCAGATTTTAATCTGTTTTCAATCTTTAAATATCATGTTTAATTTTAAATTCTTTTTTCAATTTTTATATTTTTTCCATTTCTTTTTTCAACTAAACATTTGAAAAATATAGTTTACTTACTTTAATTCTTTAGAAATTTTAAAATTCTTAATGTTCTAAAAAAAAAATAAAAAAAACACTGAAAAAAGAGGTAGATACTTAAAACAGGAAAGATAGTGATGAATTTTTCAAGAGAACAAAGAACTTCTGTTAACTTTTAGCAACCGGGAAAACATTTAAATTTTTAGTTTTTTAGCAAACAAAAAAAATTAATTGACATAGACACTAACATATGCCCACATAGCTCAAATACTTTGGCAGCCTAATGAGAAGAGAGGACTCAATGGAAAACACCCTGATGTTGTGAAAGAGTGAAGGCAAAAGGAGAAGAGGATAGCAAAGGATGTAATGGTGGGATTGAAGTAATTTAACAACTGGTTCTTTCTAATGACTGATCAGGCAAGGCTGGGGGTGGGGTCATGTGACTGAGTGAGCATGGTCAACTCCATGCTACTCATGGCAAGGTGGGGTGGTGTTACAGATTGAATTAGTGGTGGTGATGTCCAGAACCTTAGACTTACCTTTGTACAGCAATCGCAACAGTGATTCTCTTCTCTTTCTAGGTCTCACTGTGAAAAGTCACAGTTTTCTAAAAGATTTTTGCAGCAGGAAATGATGGGCAGCTACTTATGGCCTTTGTTATTACAGCCGGGCACAACTCCACCCTGAGACAACGGTCTTCAGCTGCCCCTGCACCTTTGCTTGCATGAACAGCCTGCAGCCATTGCCTCTTTGCTGGCTCTAATAGCCTGCAACCGCTGCCTGTGCATTGGACTAGATGACTTATGAGGTCCTTTCCAACTCTGATTATCTGTTATCTGTTATTTGTGCTTATGATCTGGACACTATAGCCTCTTTTCTGGTTGCAGCCTCTGCCTCTTTGCCAATGTAAAGGTTCTGCAGCTGCTGCCTCTTTGCTGCACTGAACCAAAATGGTTTTGTGCTGACAAAGAGGCAGCGGCTGCCATCTCAGTTTGGGCTAACGAAGAGGCAGTGGCTTCAGGCAGTTCACACTGGCAAAGAGGTGAAGGAAGGCTCACCAGGCAGGCAGATAGCTGGGCCCCATGGGTGGTAGTGGAGAATGGTTAAGGATGACTTGGTATGGAGCTGGACTATGTGGGAGGCAGGGGCGAAGGCAGGTCACGTGGGAGGGGCTGGGCCAGGACTTCAGAATTGATTGCAGCATTACAGGCACATCAGGCAGAGATCAGAGAACTTACCTGGGCTGCAGGCATCATTTTGGATACCATGGTGAAGGCAGGCAACCTGTCTGGCCCACTGAGACCATGTGGTGGAAGCAAGTGAGGGAGCCAGAGAACAGCAGTAGCGATGCTGCAGGAATGATTCTAGGCACTGACAAGGTGGGTGTGATGAGATGAGGAGTGATGGTGCAGGGTGGGTGGGGCCAATCAGTGATGCAATTTACCAGTTCTCCAAACTGCACAAAAACAACCAGTTTGTTTGACCCTCTGCAAACTGACTGAATCCCACCTCTCAAAGAATGAGAGGCAAAATAGTGTTATCAGCACAATGAACATTAATTTGGGCAAATTCGGGAAGACAGTGGATGACAGGGGGGTGGCTGGCATGCTATGGTTCATGGGGTTTCAAGACTTAGACAAGACTTAGTGACTGAATACCAACACAATAATTGGGGCAGTACAGCAACACTTAAGTACAGGTGTTCATTGTTCAGTGACTGCTTTTACAGCAACCATCTGAAATTGTAACAGTGCAGAACAGATTGTACTTATGACTTCCTTACTGTGCTGATATGATCACAATCCTGGAAGTCAATAATTGGGCTGGATTTCTGACTCTCATGGCAACCCACAGTGACTTGATTGTGATTTACAATATATCTTTCTGGCTTTCTACGAGCAAAGTCAATAGGAAAGCTAGAAGGAAATTGGAAGTAGTGATCACATGAAATTCATGCTTTAAAAACTATTCAATCCTCATTTAACAATAGTAACTGGGGTCTTCCAGAACAGTTATTGCTAAACCACATGGCCAAGGGATGTCACAACTTACAACTGTATAACATAGCAATGGAAATCCAACTTCCAATGACCATAACTAAGCAACGTCTGCCTGTTAAATTTACAACATAATGGAAGATAGATTTATCTTTAGAAAGTAAAGTCTAAAATTAATTTAGAAAATAATTTTAGAAACTATATTCTACCTAAGAAATAAAGTCCCTGGAAGAGGTTAAGCCTCACAACATCAGCTGCCTGCTGGCTTGGTATAAAAAGTCAGTGACATCCGCTATGTGAGAATGAGCCACCACCACTGCCGCTGCTGTTACCACGGCCAAGTGGGGCAGGTTCGCATTGTGGCTCTGCATTGTAATGGGCTCAAGGAGGAGGAAGGGACCCCATCTCCTCCATTGTGAAGGAGTGTAAATTTCACTGTGCTTCACAAGGTGCTGTGAGAGCAGCAGGCAGGCCATGGAAGTGGAAACACCAATGGTGTCAGGAGCTGCAGCAGAGGGCTGAAAGAGCCACAGGTTGCCAACCCCAGAGATAAGTGGTGGAAATTCAGGATTGAAGGGCATTGACATTTCTTTTATTGGATGCATTAAAGTACAGCCAGAGTCAACATCTGCAAGAGGCTGCTTGAATTTGAAATGCGGCATTAAGTGGATACATGATTTAATGGCTTAAATGTCCATCATTTGAAATTTATTATTGTTTCATCCAATGGGAGTTCATATGTCTCACAAAAAGGAGGTTCAAAATAATATCCCACCTTGATCTTCTTTCACTAAGTGCACTGAGATATTTAAAAGACCTTCACTCCCTTCTCTTCTCCTCTTAGACCCATGTTCTTGGAAGCATATAAAGTCGCTCTCATTCTTCTCCATCTATTTGCTCTAAAAGTATGCATGTCTTGTTGTGAATAACTGGGTGTAGAAATGGTCTATGAAGAGGCCAGAACCCTATGCCTCATAAAAAGGGAACATCAGCCATGGTGGCACAATGGTTGGAATGCAGAACATGAAAGAGGAATCATCTTAGAATTACCATCTGTCATTTTTGGTTTTGTGCTTGACAGGAAATAAAGCCCATGTCACACTGGCCAACGGATGCAAAAAGGATACAGCGGACGAGCAAAATATTCCATCCATTGTTTTCCGCTCTCAAAAGGAGCTAAAATTTGCATAACCGGAGCGGATAACATGGACGCGGGGAGGATGCAGGGCGGATGCAAAGCGGATGCAGAACGGAAGCCCAGCGGATGGGAGCGGATGGGAGCGGATGGCACAACCGCAGGGCTTCAGGGGGGCCTCAGTGAAGCAGACACGGAACGGATATAGCGGATGCAGAGCGGACGCCGAACAGATGAAGTGGATGCATAGCGGAAGACTAGCGGATGCCTGGCGTTAATTGCGCATGCGGGGAGGATGCATTGCATCAGCCCAGTGGATATAACGGAAGCAGCTAGGAAGCAGGTCACCATTCAGAGGAAAGACCTGCTGCCGGAAGGATTGGCTGCCTTGCCTGCCCTGCCTGCATGTCTGCCTGCAAGCCTTGCTGCCAGCCTTGCTGCCACCCTCCATGCCAGCCAGCAACCCCACAACCATGCTGAAGCACAGCAAGCCTCAGCCATCTGCTGCCAGCCCTTGCAATAGGGACAGGGCTACCATCCCGCCCCCTGGCCCTCACTCTGGTTCTGCTGGGGCTTCTGCAGCACGGGCTTGCTCTTCTGGGGCTGGCGCTTCTGCTGCTTCTGCTTTTGGAAGAGCTGATGACAAGCACTCCAGCACCAGCCACCTCCACAGCACCTGCACCCTTCACCCCTGAGACTGAGCGACCAAGAGGAGTGCCAGAGACTCATTTTTGTCTTATAGCTTGTTGTTAATAAAGTCTATTTTTGATTTACACACTTGCTTCATTTCTTTCTTTTAATAAAGTCTTGCTGGAAACTTTTAGAAATGGTTTAAGCCTTTGCTTGCTTGTGGGATGGGTTAAGATAGCTGTGGGATGGGCAGGGATACCTATGGGATGGGTAATAGCTGTGGGATAGATAAACCTCCAGTGCAAGCATAGTGGGACTGTATGGTCCACCCTCCCTGGTGCCACACCTACGGCCCTTTATTATCAATAACAATGTAATCATTGATCCAAACATTTCAACATAAACACAACTCTTTATTAAACGCCCTGTTCATTGTAGCCCAAACAAACAAACATGGCCCAATCTCATCCGTGTGATGAGACAGGCTGAAGGAAGCATCCATTAAGCATCTATCATCCTGTCTTGCCACTCCATTGCTCCAGCTGAGGAGTTGCACCAGTGTCTCAGGAGGTTGCGCTGCTTCTTCGCCTCACGTGAGGCTCTGTTGGGGCCTTGCACATCCTCAGTGTCTATCAGGTTTTGCCTTTGCCTCCATTCCCCAGGCTCCATGTCCCCATTGCCTTGTTGATGGTCCACAAGCCAGTTCTGCAAGACTGGGTAGCGGGTGCGCATGAGATTGTGCAGGATGCAGCAAGTCTTCCACGATCCTCCTCATGGTCTTTGGGCTATGCTGCATGTTGGTGAGAAGTACCTGGAACCTGTTTGCCAGAATGCCAAAGGCGTTCTCCACCACCCGTCTTGCCCTGAACAGCCTGTAGTTGAAGATCCTCTCTTCATGGGTGAGGTATTTGGAGGTGTAGGGGTTCATGAGGTAGGTTGTGAGGGAGAAGGCGTCATCCCCCACGATGAAGTAGGGCATATCTTGCATGTCGTTGGGCAGCGGGTCTGGATCTGGGAAGCCCACCATGAGGTTGCGCAGATGCACAGCGGATGCGTAGCGGATACAGCGGATGCGTAACGGATGCAGAACGGATGCATAGCGGATGAGTAGCAGATGCAGAATGGATGAACTGGATACATTTTCCACGCAAAAGTTTTAGGCAGCCCAAAACTTTCGGAGCGGATGAAACGTCCATAAACGGATGCTGGATGGATAGAGAGGAAGCCAAACAGATGCAGTGAGTACATTGCGTTTTCGAATGGATAGCAAGGTTTTTTGTCTGTTTTACATCCTCTTTGCATCCGTTGGTTCAGTGTGACATGGGCTTTAATTTCATCAAGAGAAGCATATTCTAAGGAAATTTAATAGAATGTCATTTAACAATTCTAATTTCAGCATATGAATATTTTTATTACTGAATACATTATTACATCTCACTTTTTAATTGTCAGGCATCAATATTCCTGGAGAATATTGTTTGCTAGAGATTATGGACACATGAAGCACAACTACAGATATGTTGGTTTCTGCACTACTCTGCTAACAGACTTACCTGCCACCACAATTGATTGTGAAAATGGTTCCATCTTTCTTTCATCCTTGTTGATACTCTGGATTTGAACAGAGAGAGAGATTGCAAAGCATGGGCCACAGCATAGACTGCATTGTAAATATTGTCACTCTGGCCACTCATTAGTGTTTCAAACACAGATGTGGGAAGAGTCTGAAGCCTCTTCTGCCCAGTACATTTCTTCTCAGAGGTCTCTGTTTTTGAGTTTGGAAAGAAACAATTGAATGCCTGTTCCCAAAAATCCTTCCAAAAATGATCATTTTGGTTATTGTTGTTGTTTGGATTCAAGTTTTGAATAAATTCTTGGAAATCTTTGACCTGATTTGTGTGAACTGCAAATGATAAAGCACCATGTAGGAAATACATATCCCAAGATTTTTGAATGGCAACTGATGTGTAATCTGTCTGAGCATTTATAAGCCAGATCTTATTCTTCTTTGGTATATCCTCCACTTCTGAAAATTGGAGGAAAGTTCTCAGACTGCTAAGGACTGAATTTCACCATATAAGATTACCACTTTGGCTGTGCTGTTCATGAGAACATGATATATATGTAATCCTTCATCTATAGTATCTGTAATCTATAGTATCACTGTAAAAAGCCACATTTGGTAACTCTGGTATGAACTCAAAACAGATGCCATACTCAGAAAATGTGGGGAGCACCTCCTGGAGGAATTTTTCTCCTTTTTCATCGTTTACTACAAGAATTCCAATCCAGATCCATCTAAAATACAGCAGCAACTGCAAGAGGCCCTTACGTTGGTGGGATTCATTTGGAAAAAAATTTGGAAGAAAACTGCTTGAGTCTTTTTATCCATGACTGGAGCAGTTCTGTAGGTCAACTACAGAAAAATAAACATATGCAATTGCAAACATCTATGTGAGCTTCTGAAAACATGGATATTCATTTGATTCTTTCGGTATCTTTGACCTTATATTCTGCAATTATGCAACCAGCTGGTTATTTTAGGAAATATCAACAAAATGTCACCATTTTGCTATCTGTAAATACATTTTTCTGAAGTAGTCTCATTGTGAATATTTCAAATTTGAACATTAGTTCTGTGTCTGGAATTGGGGCATGTTTTGCTGTGTCAAATATCCCCATTTTCTGTTCAGAGTTACAACTGTTCATGCTGCTGTGATGACTCTATCAAACAGAAAATATTATCTAGGAATCTGAAAGGTCACTCCTCTTTACAAGGAGAAGCATATAGATGTTTGTGGAATATAGATGATAATGTATATCTTCAACACATCTTACCTGAGGTACTTTGTAGATGCACAATACAGTTGCCATGTGAAGAGAGATGCCAGATGCCCCGATGACTGCAGTCAACATTTTTGTGATCCCACATTTATAGTTAGGGATGAATTTTCCCTGAGTGAAAGACAGCAACATTGATGCAAAGTAAGTCCAACTTGGACTAAAATTGCTTTTAAAAATGTGGAAGCCCATTGTGACATTGGGTAGAATCTGGAGATTTTCATTAATCTTTTTTACAGTAAAAACTAAGGTCAGGATGTGCTGGTAATTTTGAAAAACTATTCTGTAAAGCAAAATAAAACATCACAGTATAAAAGTTTTGTTTTTCATTATGTGCCTTCCAATCCTTCAGTGCAGCATTTTTGTGGAATGTGTTTAATAATTCTTATTTCTATGTTCTACTATCATATGCAAAAGAAAATTGCTACTTTTTGGTTCCAGAAATATCAATGAGAATACTTATCATGAGAAATATGTGTTTTCCCTTCCTTAACTGTAGTAACAGCTTCATAAATATAAGCATACATACCTATATATTAATAGATATTAAGATGAGCTTTGTTACAAATGGATATTTGATCTCTAATTCAACTATTTTAACATTACTTGGAAACTTGAAGTAAAGTATAATTTTACATTAAATAAACCTAGACTTCCTATTTTAGATTTTCTTTCCTGGAGTTTTTGTCATTAGAGGAAAATATTTCAAGCTTTGTGTGATTTACCAATTAGGTTTAAAATATGACAATAAATTAATGATGTACTTACATAAGTCCATCATGAAATGCCTGAGAAGGATCTTGAATGAAAGCAATGGGACTAGAAGATGCAAAGAAGGAAGAAATAATGCCAGCAATATTAATGTCTCCAAGCTGATGATAGGTGTACTGAATAGGAAGAGGCGACCGAAAGTCACATTGAAGGCACTCCACTTCAGGCAATACTATCAACAGCAACTCTGCAAACATTAATATCTTCCATGAGTGTCTTCTTTCTGTGTACAAATGCTTCTCTCTGCAACAAGTTGTTTGAAGTAGATTTGACAGATCTGCCTTCTGGAAACATTTTTCCGACAAAACTAGAGTGTGCAATATTCTAACAAATTAGCAGACAGAGCTTTGCGGCTCCCAGCCATAAGTTGGAATAGGATGGGGACAATAAATACCATTATTCATTGTTAGTTGGTCCAATTTTCATAGAGTCCCATAGGATTTTGGGGAGATGAATTGGTTAATTTCATAATGATAGTGAGACAGTCACATATTTGAATAAATTCGAAACATGTGAGGACTTGCAGAGGCAGGAATTCATGAGACACAAGATGAAAAAATAAAGTCATTAGATCCATAAAGTGAAATAGAGGTGTAAATATATGTATGTGTAAAAGGCATTACTACAGTTCTATTCTATTCTATTCTATTCTATTCTATTCTATTCTATTCTATTCTGTCCTATTCTGTTTCTCATTATGATATTGTAAGCGTTCAATAATATTTAAGACAGTCTTCGCATTATTTTGTTGCTGTCTCTTTTATTTAAAAAATACTTTATTTAGTACACAATATTAAAATATACAAATACACAAAAATAAACAAGTAATAGCCACAGAAATAAACTTTGAAACAAATCATATTTCTCTCTAATACATTTGATAGTGATTTGAGTAATTCCTAAAAGATATTAAATGGCAAATATTTCTTTTCCTTTGTAAACTAAATATTATCTTTTTTATCTTATCGATTAATCTATTGTTATTATTGGATAATAACAGTGCTATTTTATAAATAAATCCTTTATATAGCTTATTCAATAAGAAAGAGGAGTAAAACTATTGTTTTATAAATTCCTGTCATTAGACATATTTGTAATAATGTGTTTCCTAGGTTCATTTATTTTGTACATTCTTTTTCTTTCGGTCTATCCAGTTGTAGCATTTATCCCAAATTGAATAATATTCAGAATCACCTTTCCCTTTTAGGTTTAGCATGAGCTTCTCCATTTCGGCACATTCATAAATTTTCTGAATAATAACATGTATCGGTGGTAAATTGGGCATTTTCCAATATTGTGCCAATGAGATTTGTGCCACTGTTAGTACGTGAATAATCAAGTATTTTACTTTGAGCGGGTGCTCACCTTTAATTATACCCAGAAGGTACACTTCAGGTTTCCACTCCAATCCACTTTGAGTAATTTCTTCTATCCATATTTTAATCCTTATCCAAAAAATTTTAACTTCTGGACATGTCCACCAGAGATAGAAGTAGGTACCATGTTCTTTCTTTCCAACAGCTTGGGTTTGCTGTTGTGTATATTTTTGCTAGTCTATATGGTGCTAGATGCCATCTATATATCATTTTATATAGGTTTTCTTTATAGAATACTGATTTTGTTAAAGTGAGATTCCTTTGCCAATTTTCTTCCCAATCATCTAGATCTATATTATGACCAAAAAAATTTGCCCATGCTAACATTGGTTCTTTCACAATTTCAATTTCCTCAGACAATTCATATTCTAATAGCTAATTGTATAATTTAGATATCATATTTTTTTCTGGGCCCAAAGCTTTTTATCAAATTGAGTATTTTTTGTTTCTAGTTTGAATTCTTTTAAGTCCCTATTATAGCTCATGGTTATTTGGAAATAGCACCAATGATCAATAATTATTTTTTGAGTTTCTAATTCTTGGATCTATTTAAGCTCTCTTTGTTGTCTAAAATTTGGTGATATCTAAGCTTTTTACTGATATCCATTGTGTTGAAATGAAACATTGCCTCCATTGCTGATAACCATCTCGGAATTTTAGTGTAATAATTCCTCCTAATAACTGTCCATATTTTAATCAGAGATTTACACAGCATATTTCTATAAAAATATGAATGGCTTTTACTCTTTGGGTTCCACAAAAATGTGTGTCACCCTATTTGTAGATCATAGCCTCTTATACTAAAATTATTTTATTTTCCAATTTAATCCAACCCTTTATCCACACTAGTGCCATCGCTCTATAGTAGGTCTCCCAGGCAGGAAGTCCAAAGCCAAGCCTGCTTTCATTGTCTTGTGGATAAATATTTTTAATTCTTTTTTTTTAACCTAACCAAATAAATTTCAAAATAATTTGGTCCAGTTCTTTGAATTTTTTTTTAATAATATCAGGATCATTTGAAATCAGAATAACAGTTTGGGTAGAATATTCATCATGATCATAGTTATTCTACCTTAAGGCCCTGTCACACTGCCCAATGGATGCAAAACGTTAGTTAAAAGGACACAACGGATTAGAAAAATGTTCCATCAGTTGTTACCCACTCTCAGAAGGGGTGAAAATTTGCATAACCGGAGCGGATAACATGGAAAGGAATGGACGCGGGGAGGATGCAGAGCGGATGGAAAGCGGATGCGGAACGGAAGCCCAGTGGATGGAAGAGGATGAGAGCGGATGGCACATCCACTAGGCTTCCGGGGGGGCTCAGCAAAGCGGACGTAGAATGGATACAGCAGATGCAGAGCGGACGCCGAGCAGATGAAGCGGATGCAGAGCGGCAGCCTAGCGGATGCACAGTGGAAGCCTAACGGATGCCTAGCGTTAATTGCGCATGCGGGGAGGATGCTTTGCGTAAGCCCCGTGGATATAAGGGAAGCAGCTCGGAAGCAGGTCACCATTCAGAGGAAAGACCTGATGCCGGACGGATTGACAGCCTTGCCTGCCCTGTCTGCATGCCTGCCTGCATGCCTGCCTGCAAGCCTTGCTGCCAGCCTTGCTGCAAGCCTTGCTGCCAGCCTCCCTGCCAGCCTTGCTGCTAGACTCCCTGCAAGCCTTGCTGTCTGCCTGCCTGCCAGCCTTGCTGCAAGCCAGTCTGCCTGCCAGCCTTGATGCCTGCCTTCCTGACAGCCTTGGTTCATGCCTGCCTGCCAGCCTTGGTGCCTGCCTCCCTGCCAGCCTTCCTGCCAGCCTTGGTGCCAGCCTTCCTGCGAGCCTTGGTGTCTGCCTGCCTGCCTGCCAGCCTTCCTGCAAGCCTTGGTGCCTGCCAGCCTCCCTGTCAGCCAGCAACACCACAACCATGGGGAAGAACAGAAAGCCTCAGGCATCTGCTGCCAGACCTTACAAGAGGGACAGGGCTACCATCCCACCCCCGGCCCTCACTCTGGTTCTGCTGGGGCTTCTGCAGCACGAGCTCGCTCTTCTGGGGCTGGGGCTGGGGCTTCTGCTGTTTCTGCTTCTGGAGGAGCTGATGATGCAGGGGATCAGACAAGCACTCCAGCACCAGCCATCTCCACAGCACCTGGACCCTTCACCCCTGAGACTGAGTGACCAAGAGGAGTGCCAGAGACTCTTTTTTGTTTTATAGCTTGTTGTTAATAAAGCCTATTTTTGATTCACACACTTGCTTCATTTCTTTTTTTTAATAAAGTCTTGGTGGAAACTTTTAGAAATGGTTTAAGCCTTTGCATGCTTGTGGGATGGGTTAAGATAGCAGTGGGATGGGTTAAGATAGCAGTGGGATGGGTTGATATAGCAGTGGGATGGGCAGGGATACCTTTGGGATGGGCAATAGCTGTGGGATGGGCAGGGATACCTTTGGGATGGGTAATAGCTGTTGGATGGGCAGGGATACCCTTGGGATGGGTGATAGCTGTTGGATGGGCAGGGATACCTTTAGGATGGATAATAGCTGTGGGATAGATAAACCTCCAGGACAAGCATAGTGGGACTGTATGGTCCACCCTCCCAGGTGCCACACCTATGGCCCTTTATTATCAATAACAATGTAATCAATCATCCACACATGTCAACATAAACACAACTCTTCATTAAATGCCCTGTTCATTGTAGACCCACCCAACGTACATGGCCCAATCTCATCCGTGTGATGAGACAGCCTCAAGGAAGCATCCATTAATCATCTACCATCCTGTCTTGCCACTCCACTGCTCCAGCTGGGGAGTTGCACCAGTGTTTCAGGAGGTTGTGCTGCTTCTTCACTTCACGTGAGGCTCTGTTGGGGCCTTGCACATCCTCAGTGTCTATCAGGATTCGCTCTTCCCTCCATTCCCCAGGCTCCATGTCCCCATTGCCTTGCTGGAGGTCCACGAGCCTGTTCTGCAAGACTGGGTAGTGGGTGCACATGTGATTGTGCAGGATGCAGCAAGCTTTCACGATGTTCCTCACGGTCCCTGGGCGATTCTGCATGGTGGTGAGAAGTACCTGGAACCTGTTGGCCAGGATGCTAAAGGCATTCTCCACTACCCGCCTTGCCCTGGACAGCCTGTAGTTGAAGATCCTCTCTTCACAGGTGAGGCATTTGGAGGTGTAGGGCTTCATGAGGTAGGTTGTGAGGAAGAAGGCATCATCACCCACGATGAAGTAGGGCACATCTTGCGTGTCATTGGGCAGGGGGTCTGGATCTGGGAAGCCCACAATGAGGTTGCATTCCCGCCCCTCCTTGAGGTGACTGGCATTGTATACCTGGGCATCTGAAGAGGAGCCGTTGCCTGAAGCATCGATGTACATGAACTTGTAGTCAGCATCGACCATGGCGGAGAGGATGATGCTGAAGAAGCCCTTGTAGTTGTGATAAGAGGACCCTGAGTTGGCTGGCACTTTGCAGGCCACGTGCTTGCCCTCGATGGCTCCAATGGTGTGTGGGAAGTTCCACTTCTGATACCACTGCTCTGCAACTTTCT
>BLBF01017062.1:0-10410 GCA_015471245.1 Laticauda colubrina
TTTCTTTCTTTCTTTCTTTCTTTCTTTCTTTCTTTCTTTCTTTCTTTCTTATCAGTCTGCATATTCCCATTGCATTTCTACAAAATGCCCACTCCTTTCTACAGAAGTATTTTTACAAGGACAGTTTGGCATAACTGTGCAAAGCCCATGCTTCTTCTCTATCTCACAAATCACTCCTGTTTGTTTCCACAATAATTATCAAACTGCCATGCTCTGAAGCCATCAGAGAGAAGAAGCAGATTTGATACTCAGGAAATGGAATATAAGAGCTACTTTTTAAAATTAAGATCTCTTCTCTCCAACCAAATTGCAGAATTTCTTTCTTCTCAGGATCTCTGAGCACTTGACAAAAAAAAATCAGATTTTAAACCAATTACTACTCATTTTGTGGAGTGACAAGACAACATGAATACATAATTTGCTGTGTTTACCCTAAGCCATAATTTGTTATTTGTTTAGTTATGGCAAACCAACACGAACCCTGCCATTTTATAATTTAAAAAGAGTTCTGATGCAAAACATTCAAACCCTGAAGCTAATTCTAGGTACCACAAAATCGATGGTTTCAAACATTCCAGGAGGGATCCAGAAGCTGTTCTGGACAAATTCAAAACGGGGCTTATTTAGAGGATAGATTCCTTCCAGAATATTCAGAGCAATTTCTTTCAGGATCAGAACATTTTGTGATGGCACATTTTGCACACTTGTGATACTTTAACACTTTAGATAATTTAGATAGTAATAATTTTCTGCCTTTTTCATAAATCACAGTTGGAACCAAATATATCTTAGCATGATTTGCAAACAGACTGCTGAGTTTGAAAAATGTGCTTACCCAGCATTTTCATGGAATAGTCTGGCTATGACCCATGAAATTACGAATAACTTAGGAGCACCTGCAGCAGAGAAAACAATTTTGTGGTTAGTGCCTACTCATAATATAGAAGAAAAGCTAGATTAGGTTAGCTGAACATTTTGAATAATAATAACAAACTCTAATGACCTTATGAAAAGGAAAAATGGATCTGTCTAAAAATAAAAAAAGGATGGATCCAACACACCTAGCAAAAAGCTGAAGTGCACAGAAATACGTAACCTTTCAAAAATATCCTTACTCATGAAGACAATACGCCTGCTTTCACAACTGATTGTTGCACAAACAATAAGGGTGATGAGTGAAGGTGATGGGAATTACAATCCAACATTCCTGTACAGCATCATATTTGGAGGGAATGGTGTACACCTGTTTGCGGGTTCATATTCAGTTATGTCAATGGCAAGAGCTTAGGCATAAATCTCATTTTTTTTCTCAAGCACAGGAAAAGAGATGGAAGAGGAGAAAAAAGTCCGGGATAAAGAAGAAGAGCAAAGAGGTGAAGAAGAGGAACAAACCAGAAGGAAATTAAGAAGGAAAAAAACATTATCCCAAGGCAACATAGGGGAGAGGCAAACGAAGAGATCACTGCCACAAAGTAGGCAAAGGAAGTAAGTTGAAGGTCTGCAATGGATCACTGAACATCCTGAAACAACATGCTTGTCTGGTAATTATGTAGATGCTTACCCCATCCCAGAGCTACAAACCACCAGAAGAACTTTCTGTCGGAGAAGAAAGAAATGGCCAGCAGGCTGTGGAGATAAAGCCCTTCTATAAGAAGCCAACTATAATTTGCCATGATGCAGAAGTTAACAAAAGCTATGATCGTCTTGCATCTGCCCTGAAGAGGAAACAAGAAACATTATGAATACGATATGTTTTATTTATTTTAGTTTTATCTCCTTTCCAGAGATCCTTTATCCCACTGCGCTTTATTCATCAGTGGTCTATCTGTTCCTTGACCTCAATACCTTAGAACAGGCAGCTTTAAGACTTGTGGACTTCAACTCCGAGAATCCCTCCTCGAGTCATGTTAGCTCAGGAATTCTGGGAGTTGAAATCCACAAGTCTTAAACTTGCCAAGTTTGAAGACCCTTGCCTTAGAAGAACCAAGCCAGATCAGACCATCTGCACTGGCATTCTGTTATCATAGGCGAAGCATAAAAGCAAGTCATAAATCTATTGAAATATGGAAACCACCACCAGAGTGTTCCAGAGGTCTTCATACTGGATGAATATCCAACTGTATACTTTTCAGTTCCTTTCCCAAGAACCCTTAACATGGGATTTTTATTTTAACACCAGCTATGGGTTAGGGTAGCATTTTCATCAATCCCAGAATCCTTTGAGTAGTAAAATTGCTTTGGCTTCCATTTCTTCTAAAGATAATCAAGATTATTAGACCAATTCCTGCGAACATCTGATCTCTTGCAGGGGACAGTATCTTGAGCAAGTACTATTAATCTTTCTACTTTAGCTTTTCTAATCTAGATGACACATAACACTTTCTTCAGTCTGATATTAACTAGGAATTAATCAGAATTGTATACAAATATGTCTGCTCTGTTTCTCCTCTGACGTTATATGACTAATTAATCCATGCTGATCATTTTAATCAAGTTGTTACTGTCACAAAAATCAAAGGCAAGCTAAATACAACTTGTGCCACTTTAAACACGAACAACTTCTCAAACTGCAACTTATTTAAACAAGAGAAAGGTACCAGAATAAGCAATGTGGCAATAACTTTCTCTGCATTTAAAAGAGATAAAAGTGATTTCCCCCCAAAAAAATTTTTTCATTCTCAAGTAGCTTTTTTGATGCTTTAATAAGCAGGGTGGCTGTATGTTTCTACTTCCTTACTGTGTGTAATTCACAATAGACAGCATCATTCGTGTCCTCTGATAGTATAGGATCCTTGATAAAGTTTGCAGTCACCCTTAAGATGAAAGAAGCAAAAAGCTGGATGTGGATGTAATTCCTTGTACAGCGGAGTCTCCTATTCAAAAGGGGAAAAACAAAAAGCATCATGCAGGATTCAAAATAGGTATTCTCATCAGCCACACGAAGATTTAGTGAAGAGAGATCATTAATATTGTTTATATTGCTTGGAATAATTTGCTTTAATCTGCAGCAGGCTTTCCAACATCTCAGCCAGGCATCTTCCAAGTCTTCTTGCCTGAACGAATGGCACTGGGGACAACATGCAAGGGAGAACATATTGCTTAGAACCCAATTATTTGCAAAGAAGAGCACACTGCCACTCTAGGTTAATATTTAATGTTGATTAAACATTCAATCGATATGCTGATTAAATTTAAAATGTTGATTTTCAGTGCTGGACACCTCCTAGAATCATTGTATCAGGCAGCCATATAAAGCTACTTAATTGAATTAAAACATTTATGGATCGATCAGATGGCTTATTCCTGGGGGTAAAAACTCAAAGAGTTCAGCTTAACTTGGGTGAGTTTACAGACACATACATAGGTTTCCTGGCTGAAGTGGTTTGCCACTGCCTACTTTCAGGAGTTTTTTTTTCAAAAATCAATTTAAAGTTTAACCTAAAGCTGGTTAAACTGGAGTTTTCTGGTAGTCTCACAGCCAAGTACTCTTTAAATCTCAAACCTTTTTGGGCCATATGAACTTTGTTACATCCTGCAACCTAGTTGGGCTTCTATATGGTAAAACTGATAATTGTAAAACACGTTAATTTCTTGCATAAGGGAAACATGGTATAAAAATATAAAATACATGTAACAAATTTAATGCAGTGTCATACGATCAAGTAAAAGCAAATGAAGCAGTAGGGTGGCACATTCTGAACATATCATGAAAAAGTACTGTCAGAACTGTGATTCTCTAATTTCTCCACTCCCAATCCCACCAATAAATGGAACAGGATTCAAAGTATCTCAATGTTTCACCTCATTTAATACACAGAGACATAGTCAGGTGGGTCGTTACAAAATAAACTAAGGAAAGGGAAGAAACATATGGATAATTCTTCCTCACCGAAAAGAAGCTAAAATGCCCAGGGCTGCTGCCAGAGCTATGAGAGAGATGCTGCTTCCAACAGTGTACACGGTCTCCAATTTCATTAGATAAGATACCTGTAAGAAGACATCCAAGGATAATTATTTTCAGGTAGGAGTTGTGTTCATACAGGAAGCCCTTCAATGTTACTTTTCAAAAAAAAAATCACAGCAATGTATCTTTTATTTGCAATAAACAGCATGAATTGAGGCAAGTGCCTTTCTCTGCAAATCCCACTTATTTCTCTGGTTAGAATTCAGCCTGACTGAAAACATGGAAGGGACAAAACAAAGAAATATCCCTAGCCAGGTGTGTAATTGCTTTTAGCGTATGTAAATCAGAAGTAGAATATAGATACTACACTAGACCAGAATTTGCTTTATTTGGGGCTCGGTTTGATGTGTGAACATGGCCATTATGATTGGTAAGCCAAGGTTTACAATTTAGAGTTATGTTGTAAGCTCAGTCACGATGGCTTTTTTGACAGACCATGGCTAATCATGGTCTAGAAGCATGGGTGATCTTCATGAGTACCTATGTGATTGCAGTAGGAATCAATGATCTGAGGCATGTTGCGTTGCCTTGCTCACATGACTTTCAAAGACAATTCCTAATTCACTTAATTCAACAACATATATATGATCCTGCCATTCCATTTTGAAAGGACGTGTATTAAAGAGGCTGATGAACTGAGCAGTACTAAATTAGATCTGTAGGTGTTGCGATTTACAATTATTTTTCTTACATGCAGCAACTCTATCATCTCTGAATCCAGGTAACCAAGCAGAAGAAATAAGCATTTATAGAATAAAGATGAAAGTAACCCAAAAATACATTTTCTGTAATGATAATAAAATGTCTTTGTTCCTTGGATTTTATATTTCACCTTTCTACATCTATTTAAACAGAACATAAAATGCTTAGTGCCTCTGCACAACAATTACAAAAGAACTACATTGAAAAATAAAAAGAATCTCATAAAGCAAAGTCCACCAAGACTAAAAGAGCCCATTAAATGACTGCAAAAATAAAACTCTCTCGTGCCTGCTTAAAAGTAGCAAGGAAACAAATGATGATGACATCCCACTGTTTGTATATTTCACCTTCTGATCTAAGTCTGTTGGCAGCATACTCAAGTGAGTTAAATTTTTAGGCAGTCTGCCAGCTCAGCCCCTTGTGGAAGCCGCTGTAGTAATCTATTCCGTAATTAAGTAGAGTGTCAAAAACAAAGGCTTGATCCAATTCTTCCTTCAAAGGGAATAATTTGCTAACCAGACAAAAAAGAGAATATGTATTCTTGCCCTTCCTGGGTGACCTACCTACCTACCATTTTGCACATCCATGTTTCATATGGGTAGGTTTAGGAAAGTTGAATCCTTCTTCAAAGTTTGTCCATGCCACAATATATGGATGCCCTGTGAATTCTTAAATTGGTGGGTTTCGACCTGAATCAGTCAGATTGGCACTCTATTTATTCCTCAGTGTGTTTCATTGAACCTAGTAGTCCTTCAGTGCACCAAGAGAAAATCCAGTTCCATGTGGTCAAATGATTGCAATTGTATCAGCAAAAAAAAAATATTTCCGAGATATGGGACACTTCCAGACAAGTAGTCTTTCTGATTTACCAATCCTTCTGAATCCAGTTTAAAATGCACCTACTGAATGAGATGGCTTTAAACTATTTTCAGACCTATACAGACTATTAAATACAAGGGCAGTATAGAGTTCACAGTGAATCTCCCATCAATTAATGCTTGCTTTTTTGTCCAATAGCTGAGCAGAAAGAACTATCAGCCAATCAGGGGTCACCTGACTGCCTACATCCTCCCTCTTTCTTCAGGTGCATGCTGTTCAAAGAGAACCGAAGTCTGTGTTTGCCATGGTGGCAACCCTTCTGGCTTTCACCATTCCCAATGCTGATGTGATAGTGATTCTGCATTTGGATTTCTTCCAGTTATAACAGCCTGGTGCTGGGATCTCAGATCTTTATGAGCCTTGCTGGTGCGGTGGTCAGAATACAGTATTGCAGGCAAACTCTGCCTACAACCTGGGAGTTCGATCCTGATGGGGCTCAAGGTTGACTCAGCCTTCTATCCTTTCAAGGTTGGTAAAATGAGGACCCAGGTTATTGGGGGCAATATGCTGACATTGTAAAATGACTAGAGTGTGCTGTAAAACACTCTGGGTGGTACATAAATCTAAGTGCTATTGCTATGAGAAGATAAGAAGATGGTAAAGCCAAGAATATCCCTCCAATAGAGCCTGGAGCAGCAACACTATCTTTTTCTGAAGTTGAATTTGTTGCCTTGAAGTAGCAATTCTGCATCCATGGCTATAAGTGATGTCACTGACATAGAAACAAAGCTGGACTTTCTTTTTATGTGGACTTTCACATTTCTGCGATTGCTAAACAGTGGCCAAATGTCAGTATATGTACATGTCAATTTTCACATATTCATAACTAATTTATGCACCTGAAAAATATGGATGCGCTTTTACACTTTCATAACCCCTTTTTTGTTGGTGCTCAACATGAGGGCCAAATATTAGCCCAACTTTTAAGCTTGCATAAAGAATTTTCTATCATCACATGCAGAAATATTATAGCTGAAGAGGTGAACTCACCTTGGATTCCCATTCAATTATAGGGGCATTAAGTTGTTTGGCATTTAAGCCACAAGCAATATATGGTTTGGGATATTTTTCTGACCAGCCTTCCCTGGTGCAGTTACGATACATAAACCCTGTATTGCAACAAGAATAGGAAAAGCCCACAAATTAAGTACTCAACTATAAATACGAAGAAAATGTAGTTTACAATATGCAATCAAAACTATTTGATTTTATTGTTAAATTAAAGCAAATATTGATTACTGTAATGTAATGAAAAGGTCTAACATGACTTCCCATTTCTTTTGCTAAGGAAATTATTTTCTTAAAAATAATCTATTTTATTTCATTTTTTTAGATAGAAAGCAAGGGTTAAAACAAAGATACACACAAGGCCATGCAGAAGGTTCACAGGTGTGCTGTGAACAGCACTGATTGGGTTAATAGGTCATGCATGGGAGATGAGGAAGGGGAGCCAGGGTAAACAAGAGGCAAATTACAAAATATGTGGCACAGGGTACAAATATAAAAGGGCCAATTTTGCATTGTGATGCCACCATGCATATTTTATCATTTTGTTATATCGTACTTTATTAATTTATTTGATTCTTTTTCTTAGTTTTTATTGTTTTATTGTTTTTCATATTCTGTGAGCCGTCTCGAGTTGCCATGGGTGAATAGGAGGCAATAGAAATTCAATAAACAAACAAACAAATAAATAAAATGTCTTGAATCGTCACGATTTATACCCAATGTCTCTAGGAGCGTATTGATGTTTTACTGAACGGATCATTATTAACTAAGTTTCTACAGTGCATTATGTGAGCAGTATGTGAACTTCTTGTTCATTTCAAAAGAACATCAAGCAAGCCTGATAAACAGAATCAAGGATCCATCTAATGCACTATCCCCTTTTTCAGGGTGGCCCTAGTAAATTCTTTTGAGAAGGCATTTCTTCATGCTGTCCTTTTGAGAATCATAATATGAAGGCCACAGCTTCCCTCCAGTGTAAGCTCTTCATCAACTGGAATAAGTTATTCCTCCTAACCATCATGGTTAATACACATTGATGAGTTTATCGTCATCAATATAACTATCTAGATAAGCGATCCCCAACCTTTCTTGGTCCATGGACCAGAAGTGGCAAAAGGTGTGTTTGGGTGAGGGGATGGTTTCATGCACACAATCTAATCCCATACGTACACAGATGGAGTTTGTGCCCTTGCACAGACTAGTTTGCAATGAGCCATGAATTAATAGTGGTGCACAGATCAGCAATTGGGGACCCCTGGTCTAGACAATTATCAAGAGTCATTTTGAGTCTTGTAGGAAATAAATAAGGAAGCAAGAAAGCAAATTCTTAGACCTGTTACTGTTTTGCTTTTACAATGCAACTCTCAGAGCTCAACCTGCAATGTTTTGGTGCCCAAAATAAGCAATTATTGTGTCCTGGGCTTCAGGGATGAGAAACAGTCATAATTCTTCATTTAAGAAAGAAGTCGGTCGAATACAGTTTGAAAAGTAGCCTAACTCCTTCAGCTCCTAAAGCATAAAGCAACTCCCAGATCAGTGGTGGGATTCATCCCCCCAAAGATGTTGACATAATGGGTTCATCCCCTCCAACAGTATTATGATGCATACTTGACTTTCAACCTTCTAGCAAGAGTTGAGGTTATCTGTTACATCAAGAACTCTGCATCCTGTTTTATTCTCTGCTCCTAAGTGAGCATAAAAACAGGTGCCTTAAATAAAAACATAGATAGGGTCAGCACCCTTCACTGTAATTGGGCAATTATCCTTGAGGCAGCTTCCTTGACAGATCCATGACATGCAAACAAAGAAAACCTTCACCACCTTGTTATTTTGTTTGCTGTTGCATTTATTTGTGAGGCTGGTTAAAGAAGCCTCCTTACCTGTATTGGCTGGAGTCCTTGCCTCTTCCATCAGGCCATCGCAGTTTGTTCATCAAAATCCTTACAATATTAACAAATAGAATGAAATTGATCTACAAAACAAAGAAGCACAAGTGAGATGGAAGTAGTTCTACGCTCGCCCCATTTCTCCACTAGCATTTTATTACATCTTCAAGGATCACCCAGCCATTGTTGAGCTTACAAGCTTTATCCCAGGTAACACACTAATAATCTCAGCACCATAATAGACATTGCTATAACTTGGTTCTGGGGAAATAGCTGTGAAGTAGACTTACTGCAATAGAAGCCACCACAGGGCCTTGAATGAGCCACAGGGCATATGTAAGATGCATATCCCAGCACCTGTAGAAACAACAAACAAACCTGCAATTGACGAATGAATAAAAGGTTCTCATTTAGAAAAACCGGTGGATGAACATCCTAGAAAACTCTGAGTTGAAAGAAATATTTCATGGAAGAATGTAACCATCAGATATTTCTTACCATCTATCACTTTATAGAAATTTACAGCAGACTCAAAAAGGTAAATTACCTGTCCTGATTTGATAAAAACTTAAGTTAAAATGGCTCTTGGGGATAAAAAAACTTTGAAGGACTTGTCAAAATGCAATTTCTTTCATTGAATTTGCTATGTTCGATTCATTTCCCAATTTCTGAACTGGAATGCAGTCTCCTTTGAATCCGAGCATTGCAAAATCTCACCTTATTGGATGGAAAATTCTTCAAATCAAAAAAATTCATGGCATGCATTTCAGTACACTGATCATGTTTTAAGAGCCAGTTAAATGTGGCAGTTAAGGTATCTGGTGGAAGACAATGAGGTCTTGTCTAACACTTTTTAGGCACCAAGCCAGCTGGGTAAACCTGGGCCAGTCCCTCTCACATAGTTCTAGGAAGAAGGCAAAAGGCAAATCACTTCTGAAAAACCTTGCCAAGAAAAGTGTACGGACTTGTCCTGGAGTCTGCACTGATATGAAGGCACAAAGCAAATGTATAAGTCATGTTTTAAGGGAACTGCCATTTTTGCTAAAAGAGAATAAAATAACTGTTTTTTTTAATGTATTTTTATTTTATTGTCCAAAGAAATGCAAATAATAACTGCTACACCTGTGATTATACTGCAAAAAGCTCTTGAAAATGTCATGTTCTCAGAATAGTTCTAAGTTACTATAATCAACTCTGTATAGTCTGTTGATTCAGCTGAGATCTCCTGCTCACCCAGAGAGCTAAATAAGCCATTGAGTGTGTTGCCGAATTATGCTGCATGTTGTCAGTCCAAAATATGTGCCATACTATCATGTAATGTATTGCTTCCTCAAAAACCCAGACTAAAAATCTGAGTTGATTTGTTTGGCAACAAGAAGACAGGATCTCGGCATCTGATGAAATGCTAAATAATGTTGAATCTGTTTTATCTCAGCAAGAAGGATCCAAATGGAGCCAAACAGCCAATGTTTCACTGCACATTGTTGTTGTTCCTGGAAAGCTAGATTCATCCGAACAGGATCACATAAAATAATCTTGCTATTTTACCTTGTTAATAAAAATAAGTTCCAGGACAAGTAGCTTGCAGCAGATATCTATCTCCCTGTGGTATCTATTCAACAGGTAGGAAAATGCTTTGAAACCAGATTAACTGGAAAATTATCCATCATTAAGAGGGACAGGCTTTTTGTAAAAGGTGAATTTCTTAAATGAGAATTCTAGGGATTTAGACAAATGTTGTAGACTTGTTGTAAGCTGCCCAGAGTTGTCTTGAACTGTGAGGTGCACAGCATATTAATTTCATAATAAATAAACAAATAAGCAAATAAATAAATAAATGTGCAATTGCCCGATCCAACCATTAAGAAGCCCAGTTATTTTTATCTCTTTTCTTTTCCTTTTTTTCCTACCTTTTTTCCTTTTTCTTTCTTTCTTTCTTTCTTTCTTTCTTTCTTTCTTTCTTTCTTTCTT
>BLBF01017070.1:0-26300 GCA_015471245.1 Laticauda colubrina
TCCTTCCTTCCTTCCTTCCTTCCTTCCTTCCTTCCTTCCTTCCTTCCATTCCGTGATTGGTCATGTTTTCTTTTTGACATTTCACTTGGAAAGAGGGACAGCTGAATAGGGGAATACAGGCAGCCTGGAAGTGTAGAGAGAGCTATCCTGAAATCTAAAGCTCAGATTGGTGAAGGATGCTTAAGGCCCTGTCACAGTGGCCGACGGATGCAAAACATTAGTAAAAAGGACACAGCGGACGAGAAAAATGTTCCATCCATTGTTATCCGCTCTCAAAAGGGGCAAAAATTTGCATAACCAGAGCAGATAAAATGGAAAGGAACGGACGGGGGGAGGACGCAGGGCGGATGGAAAATGGATGCGGAACGGAAGCCTAGTGGATGGAAGCAGATGGGAGTGGATGGCACATCCGCAAGGCTTCCGGGGGGGCGCAGCAAAGCGGACGTGGAACAGATACAGCGGATGCAGAGTGAATGCCGAGTGGATGAAGCGGATGGAGAGCGGAAGCCTAGCGGAAGCCTAGCAGATGCCTAGTGGATGCACAGCGTTCACTGCGCATGCGGGGAGGATGCATTGTGTCAGCCCCGCGGATATAAAGGGAAGCAGCTTGGAAGCAGGTCACCATTCAGAGAAAAGACCTGCTTCCAGACACATCAAGTGCCTTGCCAGCCTGCCCTGCATGCCTACCTGCCAGCCTTGCAGCCTGCCATCCTGCCAGCCTGCCTGCCAGCCTTGCTGCCTGCCAGCCTGCCTGCCAGCCTGCCTGCCAGCCTTGCTGCCTGCCTTCCTTCCTGCCTGCCTACCAGCCTTGCTGCCAGCCTTGCTGCCAGCCTGCCTGCCAGCCTGCCAGCTTTGCTGCCTGCCTTCCTGCCAGCCTTCCTGCCAGCTTGCCTGCCTGCCAGCCTTGCTGCCAGCCAGCAACCCCACAACCATGGGGAAGAAGAGAAAGCCTCAGCCATCTGCGGCCAGCCCTGGCAAGAGGGACAGGGCCACCCTCCCACCCCCTGGCCCTCACTCTGCTTCTGCTGGGGCTTCTGTAAAATGGGCTCACTCTTCTGCGGCTGGTGCTTCTGCTGCTTCTGCTTCTGGAGGAGCTGATGCTGCTGCTTATGGCGGTGGTGCTTCTGCTCGTGCTTACTCTGCTGATGCTGCTTCTGGCGTTGGTGCTTCTGCTGATGCTGCTTCTGGAGGAGCTGATGATGCTGCTTCTGGCGGTGGTGCTTCTGCTGGTGCTTACTCTGCTGTAGCTGCTCCTTGTCCTGCTGGTCCTGCTCGTCCTGCTGGTCCTGCTCGTCCTGCTCATGCTCCTGGTTTTGCTCGTCTTGCTCATCCTGCTCGTGCTCCTGGTCTTGCTCGTCCTGCTGGTCCTGCTCGTCCTGCTGGTCCTGCTCATGCTCCTGGTGCTGCTGGCGCTGCTGGTGCTTACTCTGCTGCTGCTGATCCGGATCCTGCTGGTGCTGGTGCTGCTGCTGGTGATGATGATGATGATGATCCTGCTGGTGCTGCTGCTGCTGCTGCTGCTGATGATGATCCTGCTGGTGCTGCTGCTGGTGGTGGTGTGGAGGAGCAGCCCCTACAACCTGGAAGCCCCTTTGATGAGGGCCCATCTGGTCCTGCCAATGGGAGGAAGAGGCATATGTGAGAACGGGAGAGGAGGCAATACTCCATTGAGGAGGAACACGAGGATGAGGTGCTGGAGTGGCTGAGAGAGAATGGGTATCTGTGGTGGAAGGGACACAGGCTCTACAGGGACACCAAAAGGAAGCAGGCTGCTTGGAGAGAGAAGGTGGAGAGCCTGGGCTACACTTCGGAGGTGCTCCTCGGCTGGTGGAAACATATGCACACCTGGGAAGCTGCACCTCAAGAAATCTGGCCAGGCCACGGTCAAGCTGACAGACAGAGAGACCTAGGTCAAGGCCAGTTGCAGCTTCCTGGAGGGTGAGATCCGCCACTGAGGAGCAGCCCCTCTCACAACCCTCTCTCTCCGGCAGCCTGCTGAGAGCCAGTCCTCTTCCGGCCGAGAATCAGCTCCTGTCTCCAGGCAGGTTTCTGTGGAGCATCCCATGGCGGAGAACCCGCGGACAGTTGTTTTAACCGTGGCAGAGCACGTGGAGACTCCTGGCGCAGTGGGAGAAAGGAGACAGTACTTCCACCACAGTCCTACCCGCATCCACCCCCAGCTCCACCTCCACAGAAAGGCAGAGAGGCAAACCAGATGGGCAGAGCCACACTGTCCTGCTGGAGATCAGGGACACCATCCGCACCAGCATAGATCTCCTCTCTCAGCCTGGTCCACACTGACTCTTCATCCTCCAACCGCAAGCCCTTCCTCACCTATGTGAACCAGACCCTCATGGACATGGCAGAACCCCAGTACCAGGTGGTGAAGGACCGGATCACCGAGCTGCTTCACAACCCTCCAGATCCAGAGGAACCTGCTTCCAACTAGTCCAGGTCTGCTCCTCCACCCCAGGTGATGTCCCTCCCATTCCAAGGCTTTCCACAGCCCCTCACCTACCAGGGCTACGGCTACCAGGAGGTCAGCAGCACAGGCAGCAGCCCTTCCGAGTCCAGGCACAGGCTCATCGGATGCCACCGTTGCCACCAGTTCTACTGATGCCACCAATGCCACCCACGCCACTGATGCCACCGATGCCACCCACGCCACCGATGCCACCCATGCCAGTCCTCACACAGCTGCAGACCAGACAGCCCCTCTACACTGCTCCTTCCTCCACCCCACAGCCAAGCCCGGCCTCAGTACATCTGTCGTTGGTATTAGGACTGACACCTGATGGCATGGAGGAAGGAGCTCTCAACATCACGGGGCTGAGCCAGCTGTCTGAGAGCTTCCTCAACAAACCGTCCCCTGTTGTCCTCTCGGGGCCAGGTACCCCAGTGGGGCTTCAGACCAGCACTCCAGCAGCACCCACCTCCACAGCACCTGGACCCTTCACCCCTGAGACTGGGCACACCTCCGAGTGACCGTGAAGACTGCCAGAGACTGGATGGCTACCTGTAGTCTTTATTTGGACACTTGACTTTGGTCATTTTTCTTTTACAGCTTGTTATTAATAAAGATTATCTTTGCTTTACACACTTGCCTCATTTATTTTATTAAATAAAGTCTTGGTGGAAACTTTTAGAAATGGTTTAAGCCTTTGCATGCTTGTGGGATGGGTAAGGATAGCATTGGGGTGGGCAGGGATACCTGTGGGATGGGTTAGGATATCTGTGGGATGGGTTGAGATAGCTGTGGGATGGGTTGAGATAGCTGTGGGATGGGTTGAGGTAGCTGTGGGATGGGTTGAGATAGCTGTGGGGGTAGATAAACCTCCAGTGCAAGCATAGTGGGACTGTATGGTCCACCCTCCCAGGTGCCACACTTTTGGCCCTTTATTATCAATAATAATGTAATCATTCATCCACACATGTCAACACAAACACAACTCTTTATTAAACGGCCTGTTCATTGTAGACCCACCCAACATACATGGACCAATCTCATCCGTGTGATGAGACAGGCTGAAGGAAGCACTCATTAATCATCTATCATCCTGTCTTGCCATTCCACTGCTCCAGCTGAGGAGTTGCACCAATGTTTCAGGAGGTTGCGCTGCTTCTTCCCTTCACGTGAGGCTCTGTTGGGGCCTTGCACAACCTCAGTGTCTATCAGGTTTTGCCCTTGCCTCCATTCCCCAGGCTCCATGTCCCCATTGCCTTGTTGGAGGTCCATGAGCCTGTTCTGCAAGACCGGGTAGCGTGTGCACATGAGATTGTGCAGGATGCAGCAAGCTTCCACGATCCTCCTCACGGTCCCTGGGCAATGCTGCATGGTGGTGAGAAGTACCTGGAACCTATTGGCCAGGATGCCAAAGGCGTTCTCCACCACCCGCCTTGCCCTGGACAGCCTGTAGTTGAAGATCCTCTCTTCACGGGTGAGGCATCTGGAGGTGTAGGGCTTCATGAGGTAGGTTCTGAGGGAGAAGGCGTCCTACCCCACGATGAAGTAGGGCACATCTTGCGTGTCGTTGGGCAGGGGTTCTGGATCTGGGAAGCCCATGATGAGATTGCGTTCCAGCCCCTCCTTGAGGTCACTGTCGTTGTATACCTGGGCATCTGAACATGAGCCGTTGCCTGAAGCATCGATGTACATGAACTTGTAGTCAGCATCGACCATGGCAAAGAGGACGATGCTGAAGAAGCCCTTGTAGTTGAAATAAGTGGAGCCCGACTTGGGTGGTGCTTTGCAGGCCACGTGTTTGCCATCTATGGCTCCAACGGTGTGTGGGAAGTTCCACCTTTGATACCACTGCTCTGCAACTTTCTTCCATCCTTCTTCAGTGGAGGGGCACTGGAGGAGCTCCTCCAGGTGTTCTTTGATGATGGCCTGCACCACTTCTCTGACCACAATGCTGATGGTGTTGTGTGGCACCCTCCAGCCGTACTGCATGCTCCTGTAGGTGGTCCCTGAGGCCAGGTGGTGCAGAGTGAGTGCCACCTTGAGCCCAGGCTGGGACGGAAGTTGGTGCTCTGCTTGGAAACCTGGGTGTCAGCCCCTGCACAATTTCGTCAAACATGGCTGGAGGCATCCTCATGAAGTTCTGGAATGCCCGAGGGTCTTCGTTCCTGAGCTCCACTATCAACTTGTTGTACAGTCCGTACTTCGCTCTTCTCCTGATCCATCTTTGGACCCAGACACTTCTTGGATGACTCCTTTTCTTCCCGTAGAACAGTTGAAAGAGCCTGTAGATGGCTTCGCACTGTTGCAGAATGATGATGGCTACCAAAAGGAGTTTGTTACGATCCAAGGTGGACATGACTGGATGCTGTGGAAGAGCACAAGGCAGATGAAGGCTGCAGAGGTCTGCACAGCAGGGCTGCTGGACTGAAAGTAAGATCCAGGTGAGTTGCTCCCCCTTTTTATAGGCAATATAGGTTTTCCCCTATGTGTCCTTTTGCATCCTCTTGGCATCCTCTAGACATCCTTAATATCTGAGATAGGTCCCCTCTGCGAACGTTTTTTCCGTTTAAAATGCTTTCTTTGCGAGCTGCATCCGCTTTCATCCTTTCTCCGTCCGTGCTACTAATGCTGCGCGTCTGTTCCGCGTCCGTTCCACTTCCTCCCTGTGTCCGCTTTCCTCTGGAGTGGATTTGAGTTGCGCGGATGCACAGTGGATGCCTAGCGGATGTAGTGGTCGCATAACGGATGCCTAGCGGATGCAGAATGGACACATTGGATACATTTTCCACTCAAAAGTTTTGAGCAGCTCAAAACCTTTTGAGCAGATGAAATGTCAATAGACGGATGCTGGACGGATAGAGAGGAAGCCAAACGTATGCAGTGAGTACAAAACAGAAGCATCGCGTTAACTAACGGATGGCAAGTGTTTTTCTCCATTTTAAATCCTCTTTCCATCCGTTGGTGCAGTGTGACAGGGGCTTTAGTGTAGTGTTCGCGAAGAATGAGACCGGAGACTAGTGTAACTTCAACTCTTTTATTTCGTGCAGAAAGTCCGTCTGAACCAGGAGCCACAGCAACTCTTTTTATAGAGAGTCTGCTCGTGGCTAGTGGCCAATGACGGCTACTTGATTTTTCCGCCACTGAGCTGGCCAATCACAGGTTAGCTGTTATTGGCCAATCAGCGTCGAGTAGTGAACCAATCAACTTCCAGTATTTCTTAACCAATAGGAATAGGCTATTTGGAGTATGTTAATATGGAACACCCCTCCCCTCTTGGTATGGTCCTAACTTACGTAGTCACGGAAGTAGGCGGGGCTTTTAGGTTGTCTAGTTGACCTGCACAGTTTAGTTGTGTCGTCGTCTTTGGCGGGTTCAGACAGGATTGCTGTTCCTCCCGTCTTTCTCTGTGGAACCTCCTGGAAGGTGGAGTCAGCCATGCCGCTCCCTCCCGGCCTACTTGGGCTGGTAGAGTCGGCTCAGCTGCTCCCTTCTGGAGCGGCTTCTAGGTCTCCTTATGCATCCTGTTCCTCTTCGCCGAAGACTTCTGCGGGTAGGTCATTGTTTCTGTCTGAATTTATTTGCGAATGTTGTTTATTGTGTATATTTTGATTTTGTGAGTTTTCTTGTTCTGCCGGAGGGTTTCCCCCTCCCCCCTTATTTGTGTTTGAGGTGTCTCTCCCCTCTCTGGTTGGTCTATTCATATTTTTGTGTAATGTTTGCGTTGGTTCTGGTGTATGTGTGTGTTGTTCTTCGTGTCTGGGTGTGTCAGTGGTGCGTTCCAGTGTTCGTGATCATAACTGATCAATGTGTCTCCTTAAGCTTCTGCCATCGTCCATCTCTAGTCTATAGAACTGGGGTCCCGTTATTTGTGTTATTTTTGCCGGTACCCACAGTGGGTGTCCAGTGAGATTTTTTGCATATACTAAGTTTCCTGGTTCGAACGCGTAGTATCTGCTGGAGGAGTCAGTTGGTTTTTCAAAGATGTTGGTTGTATGTTGGGTGTAACCTATCTAATTGTGATCTTAATTTTCTGCCCATTAGTAATTCTGCTGGGCTTTTATTTGTTGTAGGTTATGTGTTTGGTTATGTGTTGTATGGTGAGCATTTTTTCAATTTTTTCATGTATGTCCCCTGAGTCTAATTCTTCTAAAGAATTTTTGGTATACTGGACCATGTGTTCTGCCCTCTCGTTCATAGCCAGATGGCCTGGTGCTGTCAAGGCATGTCTTATGCCATGTTCAGCGAGGAATTTTTCAAAGGTTAGTGCAGTAAACTGCGGGCTGTTATTGGAGATGAGCAAGTCCGGTCACCCATGTGTGGTGAAGAGTTTCCGCAGTTGTTTAATAACTGCTTCTGTGGTGGTCGAGTTCATGATGCTAGCCAGTTGGAATAAGCGTCTACTGTGATTAAAAATGTATGTCCTTTTGTTGGCCCCGCAAAATCTATGTGGATTCTTGCCCAGGGCCCCCTCAGTGTCTCCCAGTCTAGTATAGGCACTGAAGGGAGTGCAGGTTGGGATCTTTGGCATTTCCCGCAAGTTCCAACCCATCTCAATGTCCTTATCCATCCCTGGCTACATAGCTCCTGGCCAGGGATTTCATTCGTACAATGCCCGGGTGTCCTTCATGCAACATACTTAGTATTTGTTCTTGTAATGGTTCCAGTATTATCACCCAATCTCCCCATGAGATGCAATCTTTTAACAATGACAGTTCAGTTTGCCTATGCTTGAATGGTTTAAACTTAGAATCTGTCTCATTCTCCGGCCACCCTTTTCCTACCCAGTTTAAAACTTGTGACAAGGTTTTGTCATTTGTCATTATTCTCGCAATGTCTGCTGCGGTTATGGGTAGGTTTGACAGTATCTCAATCTGTAGCGTGGATGTGGTTGGTGCCGGGTGAGTTTCTAGTTCCGGTAGAGGAGTACAGCTCAATGCATCGGCATGGGAAATGTCTTTGCCCGGTCGGTGGACCAGTTTATAATTGTAGGCTGCAAGGAACTTGGACCACCTTGTCATTCATGGGGATAGTATATTTGGGGTGGCCCTGTTCCCTGCTACTGTGTTTCTCATATAATAAGGCTGGGTCTTATTTTTTTTTGAGCCCCGAAAAAATGGCTAGGCTGTCTTTTCAGGGGTGACTTAATTCTCCTCCCTTGCATCTTCAGGAGGGCGGTTATGGCTTGGATGTTGACCTCAGCATTGGTGGGGCATTTCGTATTGGGGTCAACGCAGGCAGCATCATATCCAGGTGTAAAAAAAGCACTTCCTAACAGCAAGCCCCCCCCACCATTCCCCCCATTTCGCATGTTTTAATATAGGCCTTAATTTGGGAGGAGGGGCTTAATTTCATTCCATGCCTATAAACCATGCTGGGACTTTCTATTGGGGGAGGCTGTATTGTTGGAGAAACAGGGTAGTATTCCCAATAGAGGTTTGTGGTTTGTAATAAGGATAAAAGTCCTACTGTAAAGGTATTCATGGAACCGTTTGACACTGGATATTGCTGCTAATGCCTCTCTGTCCAATTGACTGTAGTTCCGTTCAGTTTTTGATAGTGTTTTGGAGTAGAACGCAATTGGTGCTTCTCTCCTGTCAGGCAGAATGTGGCTCAGTACGGCTCTGACGCTGAACGGTGACATGTCGCAGGTGACTGTCAACGGTAGTGTCTCGCTGTATTGCATTAATACAGAGTTGGATGTGATTAAGTCTTTTACCCTCTGGCATGCCGCCTCTTCACATCGTCCCCAGGTCCAGGTGGCTGCCTTGTCTAGTAGCCTATGTAGTGTTTCCACCGTTGTTGCCTTCTGTGGCAGAAAAATATTGTAAAAATTTATAAGTCCCAAGAATGCTTGCAACTCTACTTTGTTTTTTGGTCTAGGGGCTTCTTTTATTACTTTATTTTTTTTCTCTGTGGGGTGGATGCCCTCTTTATCAATTTGATACCCCAGGAACTCAACTTTTGAGGTGGCTAATTGGCACTTTTCTTTTTTGACCTTGAGTCCCGCCTTCTGGAACCTTTGTAAGACTACTCTGAGACGGGCTTCTAGTTGGCTCACGTCACTGGCTGACACCAGCACATCATCAAAGTATGGGACTACTCCTTTTATCCCCTGTAATAATTGCTCCATTAGGCTTTGGAACACCCCTGGGGCCACGCTGACTCCAAATTACAGTCTTTTGCATTTGAAGGCTCCCCTATGAGTCACGATCATTTGCGCCTCTGCTGTCTCAGGGTCGACTGGTAATTGTTGGTATGCTTGGGCAAGGTCGAGCTTTGCGAAGACTTTGCCTCTCCCCAGTGAGTGTAGTAGGTGTTGTACCACCGGAAGAGGATATGCGCTTTGCTGTAGTGCATGGTTTAGGGTAGCCTTATAGTCACCACAGATTCTCACGGACCCATCCGGCTTAACTGGGGTCACGATTGGGGTTTCCCATTTGGCATGGTCAATTGGTTCCAAGATGCCTTGTGCTTTTAGTTTGTTTATCTCCTCATCAATCTTTGGTTTTAGTGCGAAGGGGACTCGTCTCACTTTTAGCCTAATAGAAACTATTGTTGGATCTAAATTAAATGATATAGGGGACCCTCAGTACTTGCCTAATTTCCCATCGAAGACGTCCTGGAACTCCCTCATTAGGTTCTCCTCCCAGTCTGTCTCAGCGATGCTGTTAATGCCAGTCACACCGATCCCTAGAGTTCAAACCACTCGAGTCCCAACAGGCTTGGCCGGTTTTGGTCTACGATGGTTAGAGGCAAGATTTTCTTATGTTCTTTGAAAGTTATTTGGAAATGTCCGAGTCCGACTACCGGTATTCTGTTTCCTTGGTAGTCTTTTAGTAATAGCGATTGGTGTTTTAGTTCAGTTCTGCCAAAGTGCGGTACCAGTCTTTTAATGGTATCCCATGATACCATCAATAGATACGATCCAGAATCCACCTCCATTTTACATTCTTGGCCCTCGATCCTGACTGCCACATGTACTTTTTGGCCATTTGTTGCATTAGAATGACCGATGGTGATGGTTTGGTGTGTTTCTTCTCTTCTGAAGTTCTTGTTTAGCCGCTTGTCCTTGATTTCGTGACTCTCACGGCTCCATGTTTGTCTATCTTTGGTTCTTGGTGGTGTGTTATTCCTACATCGGGGGCTGTAGCTCTTATGGTTCCGGCATACTCTTGCGATGTGCCCCCGTCTCTCGCAATACTGGCACATGGCATCTAGGAACCAGCACTGTGGAACACAGCTGCTAGCTTCCAGTATTTCTTAACCAATAGGAATAGGCTATTTGGAGTATGTTAATATGGAACACTTAGCATACTTTTTTTAGCAAAAAGAAAGTGAAAAGAATTATTATACCACCTGCTAAATGAAAGTGACTAGCTTTTAAATACATAAAAGCATAAGCATCATGGGAATTCAAAGTGCCCAGAAGTGAATCCCCTCCATTCCCCAAATCAGCTCAATTTATTCTTGCTGCCTCTTGTATGGTTACAGAGGACATAAACCACTTTTCCAACTTGGTGCCCTCCAGCTGTGTGGGGCTTGCCTAATTCCCTGTAACTTGGACATTAAATTTAAATTCCCAATTGAATTACTGAATGTATACAGGGGATCCAGTTATTTATAATTCTCAGCACATATTAAGATTATGGGCACAAGCTCCTGTTCCTCTAATTTTGTCTCAAAATGCTTTGTTAGCAGTTTTCTAAGATCACAACTTTACGATGGGACATCCTTCTCAACTACAGCTCATAAATGAAATTGTCAAAGTCTGGAGTTGTACATTTGCCATATTATATGTGAGATGTTTTGGCAGATAACTGTGATGATGATGTGGCAGAGACTTCTTGAGTACTAGATGGGTTTTTAATAATGGCCTCTTTTGACTATATCATGTCAATTTGACTGCCTTCTTTATATATTTGGTAGTAACAGATTAATACAGAGATTGCTTTGAAGAAAATATGCAGTAGCTTTCACAAAACTATAAACTTATCCTGGAAACACAGGAAGGGGCAAGGAAGAAAATTAAGATTGCCCTGTCTTGACTTTCTTGGGTATAAGATGGTAAATTAAAGAGAAACCTGTCAGGCTTTCAATATTCTGTTACTGTAGTATATAAATAGAGTTCTAATATTTATTGTTATGCCTGTTTCTTGATTTGGTCTACCTTATGTCAGCTAAAAAACAAACATGTCATTTTCTATGCAGTGGTGAGTTCATTGGATATGCTCAGGAGATGCATTGGTCTGTATGCTTTAATTTTAATTCCTGATATGAACAGGAGGTTGAACATATGGCTTAAATGGCCTCTTTCCTCTCCATGATTTTTGATTGCTTGGGAATAAATGTGATAAAAAGAAATTAAAACCTTCTGGTATAGTTGTTAATTCCTTCAGATTAGTTAAAACTGCTGAATCTGCTTCAGTCTTATAGTGCTTTACAGAAGTAAAAGCATTGGCAAAATAGATTTGAAACCAATTATATTAAAGAACGAACCAATCAGGCGATAGAGTGCTAATTATTATCTTTATCTACCATTCTCTTTTTGACCTCTCCATTTTCTCATGTCTGATTCCTTCATGTACCAAGTTTTTAAAGTGATAAAGAGGTATTTTTAACTTTTCTCCCTTCAATAAATCCATGCTTGCAATGTATAATATGGTATCTGTACTACTTTCCCACTAATATATGCATTCATATACAAAGCATTCTCATTCATAGTTGGTTCTGTATGCTTCTGGAGTTATTATACAAAATATCTGCAGGATCTAATAAAGTATTACTCTTCCCTTTCCCCTCTTTAAAGGACTATCTTTATTAGTTTCATCTGCTTTATAACTGTACCAACATTTCACTGTACAGTTATGGACATTTCTCACACTGGCACACTGAAAGCAGAATAGAGAGTGCAAAGAACAAAATTTTTTCCCTTAGGCATAAGGGATATGGTGTGACAAAACTCAGGAATGGATGTGGTGTTGACACCTCTTAATTCATATATATATGAATTGCTTGGGAATAAATGTTCATATACATAAGAAATGTATATATGCTGTTCAGCTTCCTTCGGGTATGATCCCACGTCATTGTAGTGCTTTTAAAGTTGTAGCAACGTGTCAGCAGAATCTCATCTGCCATCATCAGGCTTCTGTATTGAGTTTGTATGTGGGTCAGGGTCTCACAGCCGTTGGTTTTAAATTTGAGGCTAGCCTATTATTGTGGCAGGATGTTTTTTTCTACATCCTGATTGGTTGGGAGTCTTGGTCTGTGTTTATTGGACTTGGAGTTTGTTTGATTGGTGTTTCTGGTTTCTTCTGTCTGTTTTGTGGCTTTGATTGGCTGGCAACACTCTGTTCCTGTATTGGAGGCTTTCAGTGCAGCTTGGCTTCGTGTGAAAGGACGGCTGGTATTCATTAGCAAGCTGGGTTTCACCTGGGTGCCTGGTGGGGGGGTGTTTGAGTTGGAGGCATCAGAGGGAGTCTGTGCTCAGGTGTTTGTCTGTTTTGTGGTGTGGAGATCTTTCTATTTGAGAGTGCAGGTTTCCAAATGATTGACAGTCTGCTGGAATCATCTCTTCTATTCAGGCTTTCAGGTCTTTTTTCGATCTCCATGGCTTCTCTGATGATTCTGTGGTTGGGGTTTTCTATAGTGGCTAGGGTTTTAGTGCCATTGAAACCAGGAGCTGTGAGACCCACATCCATACAGAAGCTTGATGATGGCAGATGGGATTCTGCTGAAACGTTGCTACAACTTTAACAGCACTACAATGATGTGGGATAATACCCGAAGGAAGCTAAACAGCACACATGTAAGTACCTGTGAAAGCTTAAACACACACACACACACACACACACACACACACACATATATATATATATTTGTTTTTTTAAGTTTTCGCGGGTACTTACATGTGTGCTGTTCAGCCTTCTTCGGGTATTATCCCACGTCATTGTAGTGCTTTTAAAGTTGTAGCAACGTTTCAGCAGAATCTCATTTGCCATCATTAGGCTTCTGTGTTGTGTTTGTCTGTGAATCAGGCTTTTTGTTTCTGTTTTAAATTTGGTGCTAGCCTACTGTTGTGTTAGAATGTTTTTTTCTTCATCCTGATTGGTTGGGAGTCTTTGTCTGTATTTATTGGTCTTGGAGTTTGCTGTGTTCTGCTTGACTGTTGTTTCTAATATCTTCTGTCTGTTTTGTAGTGTTTTTTGATTGGCTGGCAACATTGTGTTTCCTGTATTGGAGGCTTTTAGTGCAGCTTGGCTTCGGGTAAAAGGACGGCTATCATTTATTAGGAAGCTAGGTTTCATCCGGCACAGATGATCTTCCCCTTGCTATTGTACTTACCTTGCCAGGAGGTTTCCCTGATGCCCAGTAGGCAAAAAATGGGATGTGGGTGGTGCTGTGTGCCTCCCAGCACCCTATTTTTACTTCCAGAAGGCTTCCTTTGAGACCCGGTAGGCAAAAAACAAGGCATGGGGGGGGGTTTTGCCATGAAAGCAGGAAAATATCACCTAGCCACACCCATCTCACCACACCCACCTAGCTACACCCACAGAGCGGGTAGTAAATAAATTTGAATCCCACCACTGCAGCTCAGGTTTGAGCCCTGAGCTCCACACAATGAGGTGAGATCCAGTCCTCACTCCAGCTCCTGCCAGCAAACTGCCTAGCAGTTTGAAAGCATGAAAATGCGAGCAAATTAATAGAAATATTTTGGTGGGAAGGTAACATCATTCTGTGACATCATGCTTCAGAAATCTCTTCAGACAGTCCTGCTGAATGGCCTTGAAATGAAGATGAGCACTTCTCTCTAGAGTCGGCAACAACTAGTGGAGTGGTGGGATTAAAATTTTACTACCGGTTCTGTGGGCATGGCTTGGTGGCTGTGGCAGGAAAAGGATAATGTAAAATCTCCAGTTAGAGGTGGTATTTGCTGGTTCTCTGAACTACTCAAATTTTCTGCTATCGGTTCTCCAGAACTGGTCAGAACCTGCTGTTCAGAACCTCTGAACTAGCAAAGTTAAATCTGTAGGGACTCTTTTACCTTTATCATTTTATGTTTATTATAGAAGTAAAGAAAGCATGCAATTTCTTTAAGAAGGTGCAGCAAAAGTTCAGCATACCTGCTCCAAAGCATGTTCCAACTTTGGGTCTTCACATCCATTGCAATGCTTGATTAGTAATGATTAATAATTGCTTGTAATCCATGACCATTCCTTTCAAATGTCTGCATAATGCAGAGTTTTAGCTTGGATAAATCCCATTACTTCAGATTCTGTAGAAAAGGATGGATGGAGCAGGGGAAAAGAGAGAAGGAGAAAACATGGTGCCCCATCTCCAAAGAAATCGTTAACACATCAGAGCTTTATTGTCTGAGCAGAGCTTTAATCAAGCATCACATTAAATAGTCTTGGTCACAGATACCTAATAAGCAGATCACAGCCTCTTGGGATAGAGCACAAAGCAGATTGTCACATATAATAATCCCAACTGTGCTTTGATAAAGGTTCTCCCCCTCCTCCCTCCCTCTCTTTCTCTGCAGGTAGTTAGAAAAGTCTACAAGATTCTTTTAACATTCAGGTGCAGTTCTCTACTTACAATGCTGGCATCACATTTAATAGGGAAAGAGTGGGAGATGGAATGAAAAGAGGAAAATAAATAAGAAAAGGTAGTTAAGCAGCAATGGAAAAATATTTTTGAAAAATATTCAGTTGGAGAACAGAGAGACTTAAATATCAGCTTAAATAAAATAATAAAAAGGGAAAACCAAACACTTTCTTCTACAGGAGAACTACTATGATAGTGGATGGAATACCCACAGGAGTCTTGATCTGTTAGGTTTCCTAATTTGGAATTTTTCGAAGGGACAGAACTGTGCACTCTCTGTGCAGTTATTGGAAGATAACATCACAATGACTTAATTAAAGTTTAAATATTTATTATTTCCACAGGAGCTTTATTATCCCAGTCAGAATGTTAAAAAGAAAAGTTTTCTCTAGATACCTCAAATACCAAATTTATGAAGGCATAAGCTTTTGTTGCCATATTAAAATGTGTTAATTTTTAAAGGACCATATGATTGTCTTTCCTTTTTCTTACAACATGCTAATATATTTACATATGTGGAATAAATAGAACACAAGATTCCATCATACCAAACGTAAAATGAACAGTGGTGGTGGTGATGGGGTGAACAAATATGGCTCCTGATGCTGAATCTAGAAAGGCTGCCCTTCATTCCCACTATAGTCCTAAGGAAAGTCCTAAGCTCTGTCTAAAACCTTCAGGATATCTAACAGAGTGAAGTAGTCTTCACTAAGTAATCGCAGTTGGTACCAACAACTCTATCATTAAGCCCTGGAGTCACTAAGTTGAAAAATCATGTGACCAAAATAAGCTAATTATGTCACTTCACATTTGGTCATTCAGTAAATTATCAATGACCATTACTTGCAATTTTACTTCTGCTTCCTGAATTAACTCTACTTGTTAGAAGCTGGTTGTGAACCACAAATGGCAATCACATAACCATGAGATGCTGAGAAGTCATACATGCAAAGATTGTTTGCAAAAGTGTTTTTACACCATCAAAACTTTGAATGGTCATTAAATGAGGCAGTTGATAAATGAGGAGTACCTGTACTATGTTTCTAACATATTCCAGACAGAAACCTTTCCCTTCACATTCCTTCTTCAGGGTGCAACTAAATACAGTCATCTTAGCTTCAACACAAGCCAGAAAGTTCCTCTCTCTTCTGCTTTATTTACTTTCTAATGTGATGAAAACCTTTGTAGAATCCCAGCTGGAAATCTAAGATAGTTTTCTCTCATTTGACATTTCTGATTATTATCATTTTTACCTTTTACTTTTCTATATTGAACAAACAGAAAACAAATTCATAATTTGAATACTCCTAATAGGATGATTTGTCCTATTTCTGATTTCCAATTATTTCCATCAGAAGTAAAAAGCAAACAAATGTAGAATGCTTTCTACCACATTTTGTGCAGCCCCCCCAACCTTTTTGCATTTCTTTGGGCTCTACATCTAAATATTTTTTGAAGAGCTGCAGGATAATTGGGCAGATAGTATTTCAACCTTCCTTCTCCAGTTCTTCATTTGAAAATGGTCATTTTGCCACCATCTCTGCAGAGCCATTACTCTTTTTTCTTTGAAGATGGAGCAAGGGATGATGGCTGGATTCAGGGGCATCTGCAGTGTAGGGTAAAAATCCTCAAGAGGTTGACTTTGGTGGTAAGATGGATGCTTCACCTGCTTTTCATATGCAACACATGCTGCACAAATATAAAATAGGCAGAGCTTTCAGCCACACTGTCAAAGCTGACATCTTGACTGTTTTGATCATATCCTGTGCACATTGTGCTCATTTTTTTGCTTCTCTATTAGCCAGTCACATGGATTTTATCTTCTGCTTCTTCCTCATCTTTTCAATGCCTATGAAGTAGCCATGCAGTTAGAAAAAACTACTGCAGAGAGGAAGGGGCTAAGATGGAGAAAAGCCAATGGCCAAATACTTCTATTTTTTTCCTTATCCTGAGCATCTAACATGGCAAGACCATGGATGGATTTTGCCACTTATACAAGACAGAGCCAATATTGCTCTCTTCTGGCCCTGCAGTTTCTTTGATGCTTTCTTTTCACTGTTTATAATTCAAGCTACTCTTATTCAGCTTTCAAAGATGATGTAACATAAAAGAAAACATTAGGCTTTAGTGTCTCTGTTAGGGATAACATTGTTCACCCTAACTGTTTTAGGTGAAATACTAACTATGAAATACTAACTAGAAATACTAACTAGTTAGTGTATGCAGCTTTAACTGTGAAAGAGCAATTGTGGGTGTGGTTATGAAAACCATATAAAAGTAGCAAGGCTACAGCTTACTCTCTCTCTGGCTTTGATGATCCCTGATTACTGCTTGGAAGCAAGACTGCATTGCTCGAACGGGAGAGACAACAACGGACTGATTTATGTGAACTGACAATAGGATATTCTACATGGACTTTGCCAACTGAATATCCCTGAATGGACTGACTACATGGTAAATGAATATTGGACTGTTTTTGACTATGCTATAAGCTTATACTGGAATAAAATATATTCTTGATAGCACAAGCGTATCTGTTATTTTTACTGTATGTTAATAAACATACAAGCTTAGCTCACTCATTTATCTGTGTGCCTATCTGACTAACGCTGCACATTCTGTTTAGCTTGCCTACCTAACCCTGGTTGGGGAACCCAGGCTTAACAGTCTCACTCCTTTTAAAAATAGTGTGAGCTTCTGTACAGATTCTAGCTGTTCTTGGATGTTGTCCAAGAATGGAAAAGGGTTTATTCCTTAGATTCAGGATGCCAGGCAGCATCCAATCAACCAGTGCCACACAACATGCAAGGCTTTCTTTGAAGCTTATTTGATGCACCTGACAACAATCTCGAAGGTGCCTTTGTGCTTGCTATTTTCAAAATGTAGAGACTGAGATACATTGTGTATGGTCTCATTTGAGCTAGTTACTATAACATTTCAAGCAACAGTCAAGTCTTATATAAATAAACATAATTAAAAGAAAGTATAATTAGCTGGGGCTGGTAGCATGGCTATGAGAAAATAACTTTGAGCTCAACCTAACACAGTACTGTCATGAGGCAAATCTCTTTTTCCACTGGAGTGCATAAGACCAAACATGTCACTGAAAAGAAAAATAACAAAATAGCACCTCACTTATTTTGGCTATGTCATGAAGGAGAATTCACTAGAGAAAACATTTATGTTTAGAAGAGTTTGTTTGGAACCAGGTCTCCAAAGAACATGGTGTCTGGACACCATCAAAGTTGAACAAGCCAGAGTGTAGAACAACTAAAAGAATAGTGCAAGATCAGAAGATGTGGAGAATTGCCAAGAGTCAGACATGACTGAAGGGATGCTGTCATCATCATCATCATCTAATCTCACTTGTATGTCATTCTTCCTTTCAATGGGCTGCTTCTTTGGCATGGTTTACAAATATTGATCAAGTGAGGCACAGCCTCTGCTAGCTTATTTGTATCCCACTTATCTGCAAACAGTCTTCATTAACTCAGAAGAATGGGAGGTTGTTTAAAAAATATGAACATTGCTGCAGACACCAAAGGAGAAGAGCGGTTATGGCTATAGATTTTATTTCCTTTATATCTAAGTCACATGTCACATTTTTCTTATAATTGGGGTTTTGTAATCACAAAGACTGCCATGTGAAGTAGAAGAATGGTATAATGGGGATATTACCGTCAGCTACTTTTCTTCTTGCAAAAGAAAATATATGTGTAGTTCTATTTTTCCCCAAACAGGTTTCTAATAGAAAACAGCTTGAGGTGAAAGGGTTAAGTATACTCTTCCATTTCAGACTGCAATCTTTACAGTTGCATTTTATAAACAAAACAAAGGAAAAAGGTGAGCCTTAGTGTCCTCTATTTTTTAGAAACTGTTGTGACCTCTACATTTTATCTTTTGCAGAGAGAATGTCCTGTTTATATTTCAGGATAAAAGAGGTTCTGTTGGAGAGTATTCTTCAAATCTTTTACTTAAAATATAAACTTAATTTATTATTTTATTTCCCTAGGAAATACTGCAATATGACCAAATAATTTTGGAATCTGCACTTAATACCCTTTTAGCTCTCTTTCTTTGATTGGTCACATGCATTCTGCAATTTGTTTCAAACATTGAGATATTCTGCATTTGGTCTGGGGACTCCTTACTTCATTTATGTTTGGCTTATAACTGCTTATATTTGGACCATTGGCTGACCCATTGTAGAACATTCCATGAAGAACCATAATCATCTTCTTGAATGGAAAATGTATCATAAAAATAGAAGAGTATGAGGTGAGACTGTTGTTTTAATACCTTCCATAGCATCCAAGAGGGAAGTTATAGTGACTGAATAAATCTTTTCAGTAATCTTCATCACTGAGATTCATGAATGCCTGCTGAACATACTGCCAATATAAAGTGCACTATAAATGTTAAGTGACGTAAACCCCCTCTGGTGCTAAATCATTCTAATTCACAATTCAGTATGAGACAATTGTAATTAATTTAAGAGAGCTATTTACCGCTTCATTGATAAGAGCTTTTAAAACTGTACTGAGCTTCCATTCCAAGACTGTGCTTCAGCAAGCTTTAGGCTAAGACATTTCCCCACTGAAAGCTTGTAGGTTTCCTTAGATATAAATTTCTTTATATCACTTCAGCACCTAGCCATTGCTGAAGTGATATAAAGGCTGTCTTCATTATTGTTATTTTGAACACAGCAATGATTGGTTGACTTGAAAGAATGTTATAAGTTGCCAGTGAATAAATGTAAGTCTTCCCCACGCAACTGGGTAGGCCAGTGTCATCTGTTCTGATCTATGGTTCCATAGCCATCACTGCTTTACTTTTTTTCTTAGGCTGCCCTTTTATGTCATTTTCATCTGGCAAACCAATATCTCTTGTGAGTACTGAACAAGAGATGTAAGAAACTGATGTTGCCCTGACTTCTCCTCTACTTGGTACTTGTGGACTTGGCTTATTTTTATTACAGCAATTTGGTTTCACACAGTGATACAAAAAGTTGCTTAAAAACTCAGCCCCATAACTGTATACATAGAAGATTGGTGAGCACAGGCCCCATCAACAAGATTCCCACCAGAAGCAAGGGATGGAGATGTTCCTTGTGCATCCTGCAAGGAGAACTGCATCCAAAGCATTCCCACCGGTAACAGGAAGCTGGTGCTTCACTTCGTGATGGTGTTTGTATTCATGCTCTTCCCACTGCCACTGAGCACAATGTACGGTGTCTTCTGGGCTTTCTACTTCTCCTGTAGCAAAGCCACCGTCCCCAGCAGGGTGTTGCCAGAGCTCATCTTCTTCAAGAGCACTTCCTCATCCAGTTTCTTCATGCGATGTTCGGTCTTCAACTTCCCAGAGCCTTTTTTTATTCACTCTTTCCCTTTCAGTTATGTATTTTCTGAACATATGGTAGCACATGTTTGGTGACAATATTATCTGGATTTGCTGTGCCATTATCTAGATGATGATTGGTTATATTCAAAAGTTTTTGTACTTTAATCAAAGATTTATTCTGGTCATAAACCAGCACAAATGCAACTAGACCCAAACTGGGATAGGAGAACAAATAACAGTGTTTCTCCTATCTTAATTTCATTGTATTTATTGTTATTGTTGTTCTCTGCCATGTTATTAAGATGAATTTTACTGTTTTTCACATAATTAATACCTAAAGACTTCCTCAAGTTAAATTCTGCTCCTGTTGACTTCACGGATATAATCACATAATTTTTCTTAACAACAATATTGAAATGATCTGTAATAGCCTTCTATTAGGATTTTGTTTCCTATACACCTGGGATTTCTTGGTTGTTTCCCAGCAGGTTAAAATTTGATCCTTAGTTTTGTGCATTAATAGAACTAAGCCAATTCAATTACTTCAAAAACTTCCTTAAAATCAACAAGTATGAAAATTAACCGTTTCAAGCATGATATTTTCATAAACTGGCTGTACAGTAAGTGTGTGATATAATTGATTCCACTTGTTCTGTTCTATAAATACATATCTATGTGCAGCAGCACTGACATAACATTAACACTCTCTTTACTCACAACCCAATTGTATTATCTGTTAAACACCAATTTTTAGAATATTTTTGTTTTGAATAGTTTTGCTATTCAGAATACTGAAGAAAGATCTCCAATCATTTCCAAAATATCCCATTGAGAAATGCCAACTGCCTGTCTTATTTAACATAAACACTGGCCAACCATAACTTAGTATGATTTTGCTAACTGATTTTGTTCATCTAAATTAATTATATTCAATTGTATGATTGACCAATTATAATACAGGTAGACTTTGGCAGTTAGGACGAGAGTTGTCATTTCTAAACAACATGGTCATAAAGTTTAATATCATGTGACAATATTGCTTAGTAAAGGCAGTTCTGGTTGCCATTGTTAAGTGAAGACCACATGGATTGTTAAATGAAGATGTCATATGACCATGATTTTTGTGTCCTGGTTTCCTCATTGATGGGAAACCATTAGGGAATATTGGAAATCCTAGTTACATGACCACAGCAATGTCATAATTGTAAGCTGGGCAACAAATGCTCAGATTCTGATCACTTTATTGCAGGGGTGCTGCAATGGCTGAGATTCTAAGGGCTGGTTTTAAGTCTACCTTAGTCAGTATCCTTGTAACTTTGAATGGTTGCTGAATGAATGGGCATAACCTGAGGATTTCTTGCAATGCCCCTTAGTCTGGATTTTGAAGGTCATTTGATAGTTTGGGGTTAATTGCTTAAGCAATAACTTTGGTTCTCCATGAGTAAAATGATATAGGAGTGATCTATCTCAGTCAATGAAAAAGGATATTACCTACTCAGAAATATAAAGATTTAGGTTGGAGCATCAGTCTAAATATTGTCAATAATAATATATGTTGGAATAACTCTATGGAAATGAAGTGTTGGTTATAAATTTTATTATGCTTCATAATTAATTAACGATGTGGTCTCTAGGTATACAAATTCATACAAACTCAGTGCTTTTTCCTAAAAATTTCTTTCAAAGTTCTCTCTATGAATTTTGATGGTAAATATTCTTCAGATTTTGTTCCCAGCTGAAAATTTCTTTAGGTTTTCTGCATATCTGACATTCAGTTATATTTGGTTTTCAACAGTTGACTATTTGTTGGTATTTTGTAGTAGCAGACAGCTGATGCACTGAATTGACATTCAGTGATTCTTAATATTTAAAAATATTTGGAAAACCTATATTATGCTCTTTATCTCCTCATATTTCATACTGCTACATCTCCACAAAAGATTCCAGGATGTATTTTATGTGATGACTCCAATTCTTACAGGCACAATTTTCGGCACAACATTTTCAGTTGTGCATTCAGAATGTTCTGGAACAAACCTGACATTTAGATGTTGCTATGTATTGGCATAGGATATTAGTAGTGAGGGATGTAAAAACTCCATCTCTAAGCAAAAAAAAAGTGTGTGCGTATGGGAGTGGGGAGGGATTCTCAATAGCTTGCAAAGAACTCAGAGTTCTTTGAAAGATGCCCATTGCTATATCATATTTGATAATATTTGATTATGGAAATGTTATTGTATTAATATTAGTTACTATTTAGTATGTAATTTTTTCTGAGACAGTGTTATAATGGCAATAAATATTTAGTGGTTGGCAAGTTTTTTGATATGAGAATTAAAGTACAAACCATTCAACTGTAGCAATTAAGAGGATCGCAGATTGAAAAAGTCAAGTTATATTTTGGGGTTTATTTTTTGTTCAGAAGCTTGAATAAGAAATACGAAACATCAGATAGTTATTTCAAATCAATAAGACTTTTAGAAACTAAAAGGAAGCTAATAGTATTAGTCTGAGTTTCCTTTAATCTAGGTCAATATAGAAGTAGAGATTGTATATATAGAAACGTCATGATTCCCTTCTGCCTCTTTGGAAAAAAATGTCAACAGCAAAATAAACAAGCAAAAAATAGTCAAGACAATGGGCTGAGTCAATCTCACTGCTGAGATCAACAAATCAGAGTTTCTAAAGTTGAAACTCAGAGGGCACGGTTTGTAGTTTTTGTGACAGCAAAACAATTGTCTAGTTACTCCCATCATAAATTGGGGTAGATTTCTTGTCTGTAATAAAGGTACTATGGGGAAAAATGCTCTCTTTACCAAACTTTAAAAACATTTCTAACTACTGACAGCAAACTTTTCTAACCACTGTAATTAGTATCAGAGCTGACTTATAAAAGTGCAGAATCTGGAAGAGGCTGCAGCTACTGAGTGATAATCAGTGGAGCCTTCCAGTATCCTTATTAACAGCCATAATAACATGAGGGACAGAGAAGGATATCTAAAGTGGCATTCATGCAAGCAGGGAACTGGTTATCTGCCAGTTGACTTTTATAAAAGAGGCATCTGGAGACCCAGGCCACATGCAGGCTCCAAACCTCTCATTTTATGCAGCCCATGGAGCCCCTTTTGATTAAACCTCCAGAAATTGATTAGTCTTCTCTACCTACAAACATACAAAAACCCGATGTATGCACCTTAAAAAGAAGAAATTCAACTGAAGGGGAAAACAAAAGCCCAATTCATCCTTAGGATATCTGAGGGACCATCTCCTGCTGGTCACATCTTCCTGACCCATTAGAGCAAGGAGGCAGGGAATGCTGCGGGTCCTGTCTCTGAGAGAGATATACCTGGTGGGACCCAGAAGAAGGGCCTTCTCCTTGGTGGCTCCTCTCTCTGGAACATCATTCCCCCAGAGATAAGAATGGCCCCCTCTCTAATACTCTTCCAGAAAGCACTGAAGACGTGGTTCTGCCAGCGGGCCTGGGGAACCCAAAGCGGAATGGAGCTTGTGTAATCTGTTGTCATCAGGGTGTGTGGGGGAGTGGGAGTTTGGGTGTGTGTGATTTTTTATTTATTTTTCCCCAGATTTTGTTCTATTGTACTTTTTGTTAGTTTTTCCTTTTTTTAAAAAAAATATGGTTTTACATTCTGTAAGCCTCCTTGAGTTGCCTTGGGTGAATAGGTATAAATTCAATAAACAAATATTGGCTCTTATTTATTTCAGTTAATTGAACAAATGGGAGTGGTTTGTACTGTAAACATTGTAGTCTAGCATGTGTAGATGGTGCTGGGTTGCTTATTCCTGGTCTAACCTTCTTCCTCAGTATAAGGGAGTGATTGATGTCAGATGTTGTGACAACAAATTATGACTTAAATCTGGTGGAATATAGGGAACTCCTTAAATCCAATACAGTTGTTAATCTATCTGTCTTTTCTCTGAAACATTATTAAGTTTCATTTTCTATTTATTTAGTGTTTCTAATCCATTAGAAAATTAGGATATGGTTTAGGGATGTCGAAGTCTTATTCTACTGTTTAATGTTGTGATTTGTTCTTTTATTTTCACAGATTCCTCAGATAAGCTATGCTTCTACAGCCCCTGACCTGAGTGACAACAGTAGATATGACTTCTTTTCCCGTGTTGTCCCCTCTGATACTTACCAAGCCCAGGCTATGGTAGACATTGTTAAAGCATTCAAGTGGAATTATGTTTCAACTTTAGCTTCTGAAGGGAGCTATGGTGAAAGTGGAGTAGAAGCCTTCATCCAGAAATCCAGGGAGAATGGTATGTAAATTTATATCCTTATAAAGATGGGCTATATAGATAATAGAACATCTTGACATAGATTAATGGAATTATCTTTAAATGCCAGACTTGGAAGTCACAGAATGTCATTACAAAGCTTCAGGATAATGTATTTACAGACACTGTGTTGAAAGTATTAATTGAATGAATAATTGGTTTCCATTAGATATGTTGAATAAAAATGACAATGTATGAAGGAGACAAGGAAGTTATTGTTATAAATTGGATTGCTTAGAGGATCTTTGGAAGTCTTATATTTCTTGATTTATATATATTTATATAAATATATTTGATATAAATATATTTAGATATATTTCTTGAAGACATTGCTGTCTTAAGGTATTTAAAATGGTGATAACCCATAGACTGTCTCACAATTGGCTATACATTCTATTTCCTGTCATAATTCAACTGGACATGGTCTATTAAATGGAAGTTCTCCTTTATGGGTACATGCTGACTTTTTAAAACATTTTATTGCTTTGTGAACAGAAAAGTGATTATATTAAAATGGTCACAATAACTACTTTATTTGGCTTTCTCTCATCCCCAGTCCATATCTGAGGCAATTTAAAATCATCCTTAGTTGTTCCAAATTTACAACAATGTTTCCCTCTTCACTGATGTATATCACTGATAATGCAATTGATGAGATGGTTCTGGCCAGATATTACTGGTTACTTCAGGTTGGTGTGAACATACACCTTCCCTTCTACTTACTGGGCCCTGTCCTTCTTAGCCAGTTTGACTTGGGTTGAAGAAACAGTGAAGATTTAGATTTCTTGCAGGCTTCTTATTCCATAAGACCTGATTGATGCTCTTCAGGTCTTATGCAGGCTCTTTAGAAATCTAGAAAGATTTATTGTTCTTCTGAAAGCATAATAAACCTGCTCTACCCTATGATCTCCTATGCACATACAAAATGCCAATCATGTTACTTTGGGGCATGTATGCTGGAAAACCAAATCTCATCAACACTGGCAGAGTAAGCTACTACATATATACAAGGACCACACCTCACACTCCCTCATACTGAAGATGTTACCTCATCGGGTTATGAAATGTCTGCAAGCAAGCAATCAAGTTCAGAGAAAACCACTCCATAATTCAACCCTGAACTATGTATATTCTCTTTTAGTGTATAGCTTTTTCCATTTTATACTTGTAAGGTGTCATTTTTAATTCCATATTCGAAACAGCTTCAATATCAATTTGTTCTCTTCTATCATAGCTTTTAAATCCATTTTTAATGATATCAGATAATCTTAAAAGTAATTTCTGGGTGCATTGTTCCCAAATATCATTGAATTTGCTCCATTCTATATTAGTTAAAGATTAATTATAATCTTTAATTCTTTTTGGTTCCCTCTACTGTCCAACTTTCAAAGTTCCCTACTATCATTTCCCCCCAATCAGAAACATTTTCCCATAGGGAGGGTAATTAGTTTCAAAATCTTAATATTTTTATAGAATTTAAACAACCCACAGGGAGGGTTCTTGTAATTAATTTCAAAATCTTATTACAAATCCATATGGACTCTTAATCAATTTATAACTTTATAACTTTCCAAAATCATTGAGTGGACAATCTTGGGTCTTCTCCTTGGTTCTGGAGAGGAATTCCAAGGAGCTGATTCTTTTCATGGATCCAATCAAATAGTTGATTCTCTTCTCCATGGAGCTATCTTCAGTCCACTTATTTGATCAAGGTTAAAATCTATGTGTTGTGATTTCTGTTAGCTCTTAGTGGATTTTTCTTATCAGGATTGAATGACAGGCTTTAAAGATTTGTTCATAGATAAGATATAAGACATAAGAAGAAGCTACATTTTGTATTTTTAGAGAAAGTGATAAGCTATTGTCTTAAAAGTAAATAAATATAAAAGTGGTTTATTTGATTAAGGTTAAAATAGATATGTTATTCCTGTTAACTTTTAATGGACATTTGCTGACTATGACTGAATGATAAGGCTTTAAAATTTGTTTATAGATAAGATATGGTAGGAAAGGATTTTTTGTTGTAATATCAGAGAAAGTGATAAGTTATTGAAGTTACATTTATCTTGATGAAATGAGAAATCATTTCTTTCTATATCTTTTTTCTTTACCTATTCCTTTTATTTTCTTCTTTTTCCCTCTGCATTTTTCTTTTATTTTATTAGTTAATATTTGCGGTATCTGCTATCCCGCATCAGATGGGCGTCTCATGATAGGGAGCGAAGGAGAGAGAAACGACAGGAGACAAAGTTTCTCGCGATGAGTGCGCCCAGAATGGCTGGGTACACGCTCTTTTATTATGCTCATTCAAAAGGGGGTGATTGTTTATTCAGAACCCAGGTTAAGCCTAGGTCAGATGGAATATACAGATTTTAACAATGGCTCAAACAAAAGCAAGATATCAGGACAGACAGGATGGCAAGATTTATATTTGATCAGGATATTACTTCTTCACAAAGCTGCATGCCAGACAATGTAATCCCAAGTGAATAAACCATTTCTGCAAATGTTTGACTCCTTGTCTCTGTACGTGCCCTGTAAAAGGTCACTGAGAAGACAGAAGCTTAATGATTACACGTGAATGATA
>BLBF01017071.1:0-26297 GCA_015471245.1 Laticauda colubrina
TCCTTCCTTCCTTCCTTCCTTCCTTCCTTCCTTCCTTCCTTCCTTCCATTCCGTGATTGGTCATGTTTTCTTTTTGACATTTCACTTGGAAAGAGGGACAGCTGAATAGGGGAATACAGGCAGCCTGGAAGTGTAGAGAGAGCTATCCTGAAATCTAAAGCTCAGATTGGTGAAGGATGCTTAAGGCCCTGTCACAGTGGCCGACGGATGCAAAACATTAGTAAAAAGGACACAGCGGACGAGAAAAATGTTCCATCCATTGTTATCCGCTCTCAAAAGGGGCAAAAATTTGCATAACCAGAGCAGATAAAATGGAAAGGAACGGACGGGGGGAGGACGCAGGGCGGATGGAAAATGGATGCGGAACGGAAGCCTAGTGGATGGAAGCAGATGGGAGTGGATGGCACATCCGCAAGGCTTCCGGGGGGGCGCAGCAAAGCGGACGTGGAACAGATACAGCGGATGCAGAGTGAATGCCGAGTGGATGAAGCGGATGGAGAGCGGAAGCCTAGCGGAAGCCTAGCAGATGCCTAGTGGATGCACAGCGTTCACTGCGCATGCGGGGAGGATGCATTGTGTCAGCCCCGCGGATATAAAGGGAAGCAGCTTGGAAGCAGGTCACCATTCAGAGAAAAGACCTGCTTCCAGACACATCAAGTGCCTTGCCAGCCTGCCCTGCATGCCTACCTGCCAGCCTTGCAGCCTGCCATCCTGCCAGCCTGCCTGCCAGCCTTGCTGCCTGCCAGCCTGCCTGCCAGCCTGCCTGCCAGCCTTGCTGCCTGCCTTCCTTCCTGCCTGCCTACCAGCCTTGCTGCCAGCCTTGCTGCCAGCCTGCCTGCCAGCCTGCCAGCTTTGCTGCCTGCCTTCCTGCCAGCCTTCCTGCCAGCTTGCCTGCCTGCCAGCCTTGCTGCCAGCCAGCAACCCCACAACCATGGGGAAGAAGAGAAAGCCTCAGCCATCTGCGGCCAGCCCTGGCAAGAGGGACAGGGCCACCCTCCCACCCCCTGGCCCTCACTCTGCTTCTGCTGGGGCTTCTGTAAAATGGGCTCACTCTTCTGCGGCTGGTGCTTCTGCTGCTTCTGCTTCTGGAGGAGCTGATGCTGCTGCTTATGGCGGTGGTGCTTCTGCTCGTGCTTACTCTGCTGATGCTGCTTCTGGCGTTGGTGCTTCTGCTGATGCTGCTTCTGGAGGAGCTGATGATGCTGCTTCTGGCGGTGGTGCTTCTGCTGGTGCTTACTCTGCTGTAGCTGCTCCTTGTCCTGCTGGTCCTGCTCGTCCTGCTGGTCCTGCTCGTCCTGCTCATGCTCCTGGTTTTGCTCGTCTTGCTCATCCTGCTCGTGCTCCTGGTCTTGCTCGTCCTGCTGGTCCTGCTCGTCCTGCTGGTCCTGCTCATGCTCCTGGTGCTGCTGGCGCTGCTGGTGCTTACTCTGCTGCTGCTGATCCGGATCCTGCTGGTGCTGGTGCTGCTGCTGGTGATGATGATGATGATGATCCTGCTGGTGCTGCTGCTGCTGCTGCTGCTGATGATGATCCTGCTGGTGCTGCTGCTGGTGGTGGTGTGGAGGAGCAGCCCCTACAACCTGGAAGCCCCTTTGATGAGGGCCCATCTGGTCCTGCCAATGGGAGGAAGAGGCATATGTGAGAACGGGAGAGGAGGCAATACTCCATTGAGGAGGAACACGAGGATGAGGTGCTGGAGTGGCTGAGAGAGAATGGGTATCTGTGGTGGAAGGGACACAGGCTCTACAGGGACACCAAAAGGAAGCAGGCTGCTTGGAGAGAGAAGGTGGAGAGCCTGGGCTACACTTCGGAGGTGCTCCTCGGCTGGTGGAAACATATGCACACCTGGGAAGCTGCACCTCAAGAAATCTGGCCAGGCCACGGTCAAGCTGACAGACAGAGAGACCTAGGTCAAGGCCAGTTGCAGCTTCCTGGAGGGTGAGATCCGCCACTGAGGAGCAGCCCCTCTCACAACCCTCTCTCTCCGGCAGCCTGCTGAGAGCCAGTCCTCTTCCGGCCGAGAATCAGCTCCTGTCTCCAGGCAGGTTTCTGTGGAGCATCCCATGGCGGAGAACCCGCGGACAGTTGTTTTAACCGTGGCAGAGCACGTGGAGACTCCTGGCGCAGTGGGAGAAAGGAGACAGTACTTCCACCACAGTCCTACCCGCATCCACCCCCAGCTCCACCTCCACAGAAAGGCAGAGAGGCAAACCAGATGGGCAGAGCCACACTGTCCTGCTGGAGATCAGGGACACCATCCGCACCAGCATAGATCTCCTCTCTCAGCCTGGTCCACACTGACTCTTCATCCTCCAACCGCAAGCCCTTCCTCACCTATGTGAACCAGACCCTCATGGACATGGCAGAACCCCAGTACCAGGTGGTGAAGGACCGGATCACCGAGCTGCTTCACAACCCTCCAGATCCAGAGGAACCTGCTTCCAACTAGTCCAGGTCTGCTCCTCCACCCCAGGTGATGTCCCTCCCATTCCAAGGCTTTCCACAGCCCCTCACCTACCAGGGCTACGGCTACCAGGAGGTCAGCAGCACAGGCAGCAGCCCTTCCGAGTCCAGGCACAGGCTCATCGGATGCCACCGTTGCCACCAGTTCTACTGATGCCACCAATGCCACCCACGCCACTGATGCCACCGATGCCACCCACGCCACCGATGCCACCCATGCCAGTCCTCACACAGCTGCAGACCAGACAGCCCCTCTACACTGCTCCTTCCTCCACCCCACAGCCAAGCCCGGCCTCAGTACATCTGTCGTTGGTATTAGGACTGACACCTGATGGCATGGAGGAAGGAGCTCTCAACATCACGGGGCTGAGCCAGCTGTCTGAGAGCTTCCTCAACAAACCGTCCCCTGTTGTCCTCTCGGGGCCAGGTACCCCAGTGGGGCTTCAGACCAGCACTCCAGCAGCACCCACCTCCACAGCACCTGGACCCTTCACCCCTGAGACTGGGCACACCTCCGAGTGACCGTGAAGACTGCCAGAGACTGGATGGCTACCTGTAGTCTTTATTTGGACACTTGACTTTGGTCATTTTTCTTTTACAGCTTGTTATTAATAAAGATTATCTTTGCTTTACACACTTGCCTCATTTATTTTATTAAATAAAGTCTTGGTGGAAACTTTTAGAAATGGTTTAAGCCTTTGCATGCTTGTGGGATGGGTAAGGATAGCATTGGGGTGGGCAGGGATACCTGTGGGATGGGTTAGGATATCTGTGGGATGGGTTGAGATAGCTGTGGGATGGGTTGAGATAGCTGTGGGATGGGTTGAGGTAGCTGTGGGATGGGTTGAGATAGCTGTGGGGGTAGATAAACCTCCAGTGCAAGCATAGTGGGACTGTATGGTCCACCCTCCCAGGTGCCACACTTTTGGCCCTTTATTATCAATAATAATGTAATCATTCATCCACACATGTCAACACAAACACAACTCTTTATTAAACGGCCTGTTCATTGTAGACCCACCCAACATACATGGACCAATCTCATCCGTGTGATGAGACAGGCTGAAGGAAGCACTCATTAATCATCTATCATCCTGTCTTGCCATTCCACTGCTCCAGCTGAGGAGTTGCACCAATGTTTCAGGAGGTTGCGCTGCTTCTTCCCTTCACGTGAGGCTCTGTTGGGGCCTTGCACAACCTCAGTGTCTATCAGGTTTTGCCCTTGCCTCCATTCCCCAGGCTCCATGTCCCCATTGCCTTGTTGGAGGTCCATGAGCCTGTTCTGCAAGACCGGGTAGCGTGTGCACATGAGATTGTGCAGGATGCAGCAAGCTTCCACGATCCTCCTCACGGTCCCTGGGCAATGCTGCATGGTGGTGAGAAGTACCTGGAACCTATTGGCCAGGATGCCAAAGGCGTTCTCCACCACCCGCCTTGCCCTGGACAGCCTGTAGTTGAAGATCCTCTCTTCACGGGTGAGGCATCTGGAGGTGTAGGGCTTCATGAGGTAGGTTCTGAGGGAGAAGGCGTCCTACCCCACGATGAAGTAGGGCACATCTTGCGTGTCGTTGGGCAGGGGTTCTTGATCTGGGAAGCCCATGATGAGATTGCGTTCCAGCCCCTCCTTGAGGTCACTGTCGTTGTATACCTGGGCATCTGAACATGAGCCGTTGCCTGAAGCATCGATGTACATGAACTTGTAGTCAGCATCGACCATGGCAAAGAGGACGATGCTGAAGAAGCCCTTGTAGTTGAAATAAGTGGAGCCCGACTTGGGTGGTGCTTTGCAGGCCACGTGTTTGCCATCTATGGCTCCAACGGTGTGTGGGAAGTTCCACCTTTGATACCACTGCTCTGCAACTTTCTTCCATCCTTCTTCAGTGGAGGGGCACTGGAGGAGCTCCTCCAGGTGTTCTTTGATGATGGCCTGCACCACTTCTCTGACCACAATGCTGATGGTGTTGTGTGGCACCCTCCAGCCGTACTGCATGCTCCTGTAGGTGGTCCCTGAGGCCAGGTGGTGCAGAGTGAGTGCCACCTTGAGCCCAGGCTGGGACGGAAGTTGGTGCTCTGCTTGGAAACCTGGGTGTCAGCCCCTGCACAATTTCGTCAAACATGGCTGGAGGCATCCTCATGAAGTTCTGGAATGCCCGAGGGTCTTCGTTCCTGAGCTCCACTATCAACTTGTTGTACAGTCCGTACTTCGCTCTTCTCCTGATCCATCTTTGGACCCAGACACTTCTTGGATGACTCCTTTTCTTCCCGTAGAACAGTTGAAAGAGCCTGTAGATGGCTTCGCACTGTTGCAGAATGATGATGGCTACCAAAAGGAGTTTGTTACGATCCAAGGTGGACATGACTGGATGCTGTGGAAGAGCACAAGGCAGATGAAGGCTGCAGAGGTCTGCACAGCAGGGCTGCTGGACTGAAAGTAAGATCCAGGTGAGTTGCTCCCCCTTTTTATAGGCAATATAGGTTTTCCCCTATGTGTCCTTTTGCATCCTCTTGGCATCCTCTAGACATCCTTAATATCTGAGATAGGTCCCCTCTGCGAACGTTTTTTCCGTTTAAAATGCTTTCTTTGCGAGCTGCATCCGCTTTCATCCTTTCTCCGTCCGTGCTACTAATGCTGCGCGTCTGTTCCGCGTCCGTTCCACTTCCTCCCTGTGTCCGCTTTCCTCTGGAGTGGATTTGAGTTGCGCGGATGCACAGTGGATGCCTAGCGGATGTAGTGGTCGCATAACGGATGCCTAGCGGATGCAGAATGGACACATTGGATACATTTTCCACTCAAAAGTTTTGAGCAGCTCAAAACCTTTTGAGCAGATGAAATGTCAATAGACGGATGCTGGACGGATAGAGAGGAAGCCAAACGTATGCAGTGAGTACAAAACAGAAGCATCGCGTTAACTAACGGATGGCAAGTGTTTTTCTCCATTTTAAATCCTCTTTCCATCCGTTGGTGCAGTGTGACAGGGGCTTTAGTGTAGTGTTCGCGAAGAATGAGACCGGAGACTAGTGTAACTTCAACTCTTTTATTTCGTGCAGAAAGTCCGTCTGAACCAGGAGCCACAGCAACTCTTTTTATAGAGAGTCTGCTCGTGGCTAGTGGCCAATGACGGCTACTTGATTTTTCCGCCACTGAGCTGGCCAATCACAGGTTAGCTGTTATTGGCCAATCAGCGTCGAGTAGTGAACCAATCAACTTCCAGTATTTCTTAACCAATAGGAATAGGCTATTTGGAGTATGTTAATATGGAACACCCCTCCCCTCTTGGTATGGTCCTAACTTACGTAGTCACGGAAGTAGGCGGGGCTTTTAGGTTGTCTAGTTGACCTGCACAGTTTAGTTGTGTCGTCGTCTTTGGCGGGTTCAGACAGGATTGCTGTTCCTCCCGTCTTTCTCTGTGGAACCTCCTGGAAGGTGGAGTCAGCCATGCCGCTCCCTCCCGGCCTACTTGGGCTGGTAGAGTCGGCTCAGCTGCTCCCTTCTGGAGCGGCTTCTAGGTCTCCTTATGCATCCTGTTCCTCTTCGCCGAAGACTTCTGCGGGTAGGTCATTGTTTCTGTCTGAATTTATTTGCGAATGTTGTTTATTGTGTATATTTTGATTTTGTGAGTTTTCTTGTTCTGCCGGAGGGTTTCCCCCTCCCCCCTTATTTGTGTTTGAGGTGTCTCTCCCCTCTCTGGTTGGTCTATTCATATTTTTGTGTAATGTTTGCGTTGGTTCTGGTGTATGTGTGTGTTGTTCTTCGTGTCTGGGTGTGTCAGTGGTGCGTTCCAGTGTTCGTGATCATAACTGATCAATGTGTCTCCTTAAGCTTCTGCCATCGTCCATCTCTAGTCTATAGAACTGGGGTCCCGTTATTTGTGTTATTTTTGCCGGTACCCACAGTGGGTGTCCAGTGAGATTTTTTGCATATACTAAGTTTCCTGGTTCGAACGCGTAGTATCTGCTGGAGGAGTCAGTTGGTTTTTCAAAGATGTTGGTTGTATGTTGGGTGTAACCTATCTAATTGTGATCTTAATTTTCTGCCCATTAGTAATTCTGCTGGGCTTTTATTTGTTGTAGGTTATGTGTTTGGTTATGTGTTGTATGGTGAGCATTTTTTCAATTTTTTCATGTATGTCCCCTGAGTCTAATTCTTCTAAAGAATTTTTGGTATACTGGACCATGTGTTCTGCCCTCTCGTTCATAGCCAGATGGCCTGGTGCTGTCAAGGCATGTCTTATGCCATGTTCAGCGAGGAATTTTTCAAAGGTTAGTGCAGTAAACTGCGGGCTGTTATTGGAGATGAGCAAGTCCGGTCACCCATGTGTGGTGAAGAGTTTCCGCAGTTGTTTAATAACTGCTTCTGTGGTGGTCGAGTTCATGATGCTAGCCAGTTGGAATAAGCGTCTACTGTGATTAAAAATGTATGTCCTTTTGTTGGCCCCGCAAAATCTATGTGGATTCTTGCCCAGGGCCCCCTCAGTGTCTCCCAGTCTAGTATAGGCACTGAAGGGAGTGCAGGTTGGGATCTTTGGCATTTCCCGCAAGTTCCAACCCATCTCAATGTCCTTATCCATCCCTGGCTACATAGCTCCTGGCCAGGGATTTCATTCGTACAATGCCCGGGTGTCCTTCATGCAACATACTTAGTATTTGTTCTTGTAATGGTTCCAGTATTATCACCCAATCTCCCCATGAGATGCAATCTTTTAACAATGACAGTTCAGTTTGCCTATGCTTGAATGGTTTAAACTTAGAATCTGTCTCATTCTCCGGCCACCCTTTTCCTACCCAGTTTAAAACTTGTGACAAGGTTTTGTCATTTGTCATTATTCTCGCAATGTCTGCTGCGGTTATGGGTAGGTTTGACAGTATCTCAATCTGTAGCGTGGATGTGGTTGGTGCCGGGTGAGTTTCTAGTTCCGGTAGAGGAGTACAGCTCAATGCATCGGCATGGGAAATGTCTTTGCCCGGTCGGTGGACCAGTTTATAATTGTAGGCTGCAAGGAACTTGGACCACCTTGTCATTCATGGGGATAGTATATTTGGGGTGGCCCTGTTCCCTGCTACTGTGTTTCTCATATAATAAGGCTGGGTCTTATTTTTTTTTGAGCCCCGAAAAAATGGCTAGGCTGTCTTTTCAGGGGTGACTTAATTCTCCTCCCTTGCATCTTCAGGAGGGCGGTTATGGCTTGGATGTTGACCTCAGCATTGGTGGGGCATTTCGTATTGGGGTCAACGCAGGCAGCATCATATCCAGGTGTAAAAAAAGCACTTCCTAACAGCAAGCCCCCCCACCATTCCCCCCATTTCGCATGTTTTAATATAGGCCTTAATTTGGGAGGAGGGGCTTAATTTCATTCCATGCCTATAAACCATGCTGGGACTTTCTATTGGGGGAGGCTGTATTGTTGGAGAAACAGGGTAGTATTCCCAATAGAGGTTTGTGGTTTGTAATAAGGATAAAAGTCCTACTGTAAAGGTATTCATGGAACCGTTTGACACTGGATATTGCTGCTAATGCCTCTCTGTCCAATTGACTGTAGTTCCGTTCAGTTTTTGATAGTGTTTTGGAGTAGAACGCAATTGGTGCTTCTCTCCTGTCAGGCAGAATGTGGCTCAGTACGGCTCTGACGCTGAACGGTGACATGTCGCAGGTGACTGTCAACGGTAGTGTCTCGCTGTATTGCATTAATACAGAGTTGGATGTGATTAAGTCTTTTACCCTCTGGCATGCCGCCTCTTCACATCGTCCCCAGGTCCAGGTGGCTGCCTTGTCTAGTAGCCTATGTAGTGTTTCCACCGTTGTTGCCTTCTGTGGCAGAAAAATATTGTAAAAATTTATAAGTCCCAAGAATGCTTGCAACTCTACTTTGTTTTTTGGTCTAGGGGCTTCTTTTATTACTTTATTTTTTTTCTCTGTGGGGTGGATGCCCTCTTTATCAATTTGATACCCCAGGAACTCAACTTTTGAGGTGGCTAATTGGCACTTTTCTTTTTTGACCTTGAGTCCCGCCTTCTGGAACCTTTGTAAGACTACTCTGAGACGGGCTTCTAGTTGGCTCACGTCACTGGCTGACACCAGCACATCATCAAAGTATGGGACTACTCCTTTTATCCCCTGTAATAATTGCTCCATTAGGCTTTGGAACACCCCTGGGGCCACGCTGACTCCAAATTACAGTCTTTTGCATTTGAAGGCTCCCCTATGAGTCACGATCATTTGCGCCTCTGCTGTCTCAGGGTCGACTGGTAATTGTTGGTATGCTTGGGCAAGGTCGAGCTTTGCGAAGACTTTGCCTCTCCCCAGTGAGTGTAGTAGGTGTTGTACCACCGGAAGAGGATATGCGCTTTGCTGTAGTGCATGGTTTAGGGTAGCCTTATAGTCACCACAGATTCTCACGGACCCATCCGGCTTAACTGGGGTCACGATTGGGGTTTCCCATTTGGCATGGTCAATTGGTTCCAAGATGCCTTGTGCTTTTAGTTTGTTTATCTCCTCATCAATCTTTGGTTTTAGTGCGAAGGGGACTCGTCTCACTTTTAGCCTAATAGAAACTATTGTTGGATCTAAATTAAATGATATAGGGGACCCTCAGTACTTGCCTAATTTCCCATCGAAGACGTCCTGGAACTCCCTCATTAGGTTCTCCTCCCAGTCTGTCTCAGCGATGCTGTTAATGCCAGTCACACCGATCCCTAGAGTTCAAACCACTCGAGTCCCAACAGGCTTGGCCGGTTTTGGTCTACGATGGTTAGAGGCAAGATTTTCTTATGTTCTTTGAAAGTTATTTGGAAATGTCCGAGTCCGACTACCGGTATTCTGTTTCCTTGGTAGTCTTTTAGTAATAGCGATTGGTGTTTTAGTTCAGTTCTGCCAAAGTGCGGTACCAGTCTTTTAATGGTATCCCATGATACCATCAATAGATACGATCCAGAATCCACCTCCATTTTACATTCTTGGCCCTCGATCCTGACTGCCACATGTACTTTTTGGCCATTTGTTGCATTAGAATGACCGATGGTGATGGTTTGGTGTGTTTCTTCTCTTCTGAAGTTCTTGTTTAGCCGCTTGTCCTTGATTTCGTGACTCTCACGGCTCCATGTTTGTCTATCTTTGGTTCTTGGTGGTGTGTTATTCCTACATCGGGGGCTGTAGCTCTTATGGTTCCGGCATACTCTTGCGATGTGCCCCCGTCTCTCGCAATACTGGCACATGGCATCTAGGAACCAGCACTGTGGAACACAGCTGCTAGCTTCCAGTATTTCTTAACCAATAGGAATAGGCTATTTGGAGTATGTTAATATGGAACACTTAGCATACTTTTTTTAGCAAAAAGAAAGTGAAAAGAATTATTATACCACCTGCTAAATGAAAGTGACTAGCTTTTAAATACATAAAAGCATAAGCATCATGGGAATTCAAAGTGCCCAGAAGTGAATCCCCTCCATTCCCCAAATCAGCTCAATTTATTCTTGCTGCCTCTTGTATGGTTACAGAGGACATAAACCACTTTTCCAACTTGGTGCCCTCCAGCTGTGTGGGGCTTGCCTAATTCCCTGTAACTTGGACATTAAATTTAAATTCCCAATTGAATTACTGAATGTATACAGGGGATCCAGTTATTTATAATTCTCAGCACATATTAAGATTATGGGCACAAGCTCCTGTTCCTCTAATTTTGTCTCAAAATGCTTTGTTAGCAGTTTTCTAAGATCACAACTTTACGATGGGACATCCTTCTCAACTACAGCTCATAAATGAAATTGTCAAAGTCTGGAGTTGTACATTTGCCATATTATATGTGAGATGTTTTGGCAGATAACTGTGATGATGATGTGGCAGAGACTTCTTGAGTACTAGATGGGTTTTTAATAATGGCCTCTTTTGACTATATCATGTCAATTTGACTGCCTTCTTTATATATTTGGTAGTAACAGATTAATACAGAGATTGCTTTGAAGAAAATATGCAGTAGCTTTCACAAAACTATAAACTTATCCTGGAAACACAGGAAGGGGCAAGGAAGAAAATTAAGATTGCCCTGTCTTGACTTTCTTGGGTATAAGATGGTAAATTAAAGAGAAACCTGTCAGGCTTTCAATATTCTGTTACTGTAGTATATAAATAGAGTTCTAATATTTATTGTTATGCCTGTTTCTTGATTTGGTCTACCTTATGTCAGCTAAAAAACAAACATGTCATTTTCTATGCAGTGGTGAGTTCATTGGATATGCTCAGGAGATGCATTGGTCTGTATGCTTTAATTTTAATTCCTGATATGAACAGGAGGTTGAACATATGGCTTAAATGGCCTCTTTCCTCTCCATGATTTTTGATTGCTTGGGAATAAATGTGATAAAAAGAAATTAAAACCTTCTGGTATAGTTGTTAATTCCTTCAGATTAGTTAAAACTGCTGAATCTGCTTCAGTCTTATAGTGCTTTACAGAAGTAAAAGCATTGGCAAAATAGATTTGAAACCAATTATATTAAAGAACGAACCAATCAGGCGATAGAGTGCTAATTATTATCTTTATCTACCATTCTCTTTTTGACCTCTCCATTTTCTCATGTCTGATTCCTTCATGTACCAAGTTTTTAAAGTGATAAAGAGGTATTTTTAACTTTTCTCCCTTCAATAAATCCATGCTTGCAATGTATAATATGGTATCTGTACTACTTTCCCACTAATATATGCATTCATATACAAAGCATTCTCATTCATAGTTGGTTCTGTATGCTTCTGGAGTTATTATACAAAATATCTGCAGGATCTAATAAAGTATTACTCTTCCCTTTCCCCTCTTTAAAGGACTATCTTTATTAGTTTCATCTGCTTTATAACTGTACCAACATTTCACTGTACAGTTATGGACATTTCTCACACTGGCACACTGAAAGCAGAATAGAGAGTGCAAAGAACAAAATTTTTTCCCTTAGGCATAAGGGATATGGTGTGACAAAACTCAGGAATGGATGTGGTGTTGACACCTCTTAATTCATATATATATGAATTGCTTGGGAATAAATGTTCATATACATAAGAAATGTATATATGCTGTTCAGCTTCCTTCGGGTATGATCCCACGTCATTGTAGTGCTTTTAAAGTTGTAGCAACGTGTCAGCAGAATCTCATCTGCCATCATCAGGCTTCTGTATTGAGTTTGTATGTGGGTCAGGGTCTCACAGCCGTTGGTTTTAAATTTGAGGCTAGCCTATTATTGTGGCAGGATGTTTTTTTCTACATCCTGATTGGTTGGGAGTCTTGGTCTGTGTTTATTGGACTTGGAGTTTGTTTGATTGGTGTTTCTGGTTTCTTCTGTCTGTTTTGTGGCTTTGATTGGCTGGCAACACTCTGTTCCTGTATTGGAGGCTTTCAGTGCAGCTTGGCTTCGTGTGAAAGGACGGCTGGTATTCATTAGCAAGCTGGGTTTCACCTGGGTGCCTGGTGGGGGGGTGTTTGAGTTGGAGGCATCAGAGGGAGTCTGTGCTCAGGTGTTTGTCTGTTTTGTGGTGTGGAGATCTTTCTATTTGAGAGTGCAGGTTTCCAAATGATTGACAGTCTGCTGGAATCATCTCTTCTATTCAGGCTTTCAGGTCTTTTTTCGATCTCCATGGCTTCTCTGATGATTCTGTGGTTGGGGTTTTCTATAGTGGCTAGGGTTTTAGTGCCATTGAAACCAGGAGCTGTGAGACCCACATCCATACAGAAGCTTGATGATGGCAGATGGGATTCTGCTGAAACGTTGCTACAACTTTAACAGCACTACAATGATGTGGGATAATACCCGAAGGAAGCTAAACAGCACACATGTAAGTACCTGTGAAAGCTTAAACACACACACACACACACACACACACACACACATATATATATATATTTGTTTTTTTAAGTTTTCGCGGGTACTTACATGTGTGCTGTTCAGCCTTCTTCGGGTATTATCCCACGTCATTGTAGTGCTTTTAAAGTTGTAGCAACGTTTCAGCAGAATCTCATTTGCCATCATTAGGCTTCTGTGTTGTGTTTGTCTGTGAATCAGGCTTTTTGTTTCTGTTTTAAATTTGGTGCTAGCCTACTGTTGTGTTAGAATGTTTTTTTCTTCATCCTGATTGGTTGGGAGTCTTTGTCTGTATTTATTGGTCTTGGAGTTTGCTGTGTTCTGCTTGACTGTTGTTTCTAATATCTTCTGTCTGTTTTGTAGTGTTTTTTGATTGGCTGGCAACATTGTGTTTCCTGTATTGGAGGCTTTTAGTGCAGCTTGGCTTCGGGTAAAAGGACGGCTATCATTTATTAGGAAGCTAGGTTTCATCCGGCACAGATGATCTTCCCCTTGCTATTGTACTTACCTTGCCAGGAGGTTTCCCTGATGCCCAGTAGGCAAAAAATGGGATGTGGGTGGTGCTGTGTGCCTCCCAGCACCCTATTTTTACTTCCAGAAGGCTTCCTTTGAGACCCGGTAGGCAAAAAACAAGGCATGGGGGGGGGTTTTGCCATGAAAGCAGGAAAATATCACCTAGCCACACCCATCTCACCACACCCACCTAGCTACACCCACAGAGCGGGTAGTAAATAAATTTGAATCCCACCACTGCAGCTCAGGTTTGAGCCCTGAGCTCCACACAATGAGGTGAGATCCAGTCCTCACTCCAGCTCCTGCCAGCAAACTGCCTAGCAGTTTGAAAGCATGAAAATGCGAGCAAATTAATAGAAATATTTTGGTGGGAAGGTAACATCATTCTGTGACATCATGCTTCAGAAATCTCTTCAGACAGTCCTGCTGAATGGCCTTGAAATGAAGATGAGCACTTCTCTCTAGAGTCGGCAACAACTAGTGGAGTGGTGGGATTAAAATTTTACTACCGGTTCTGTGGGCATGGCTTGGTGGCTGTGGCAGGAAAAGGATAATGTAAAATCTCCAGTTAGAGGTGGTATTTGCTGGTTCTCTGAACTACTCAAATTTTCTGCTATCGGTTCTCCAGAACTGGTCAGAACCTGCTGTTCAGAACCTCTGAACTAGCAAAGTTAAATCTGTAGGGACTCTTTTACCTTTATCATTTTATGTTTATTATAGAAGTAAAGAAAGCATGCAATTTCTTTAAGAAGGTGCAGCAAAAGTTCAGCATACCTGCTCCAAAGCATGTTCCAACTTTGGGTCTTCACATCCATTGCAATGCTTGATTAGTAATGATTAATAATTGCTTGTAATCCATGACCATTCCTTTCAAATGTCTGCATAATGCAGAGTTTTAGCTTGGATAAATCCCATTACTTCAGATTCTGTAGAAAAGGATGGATGGAGCAGGGGAAAAGAGAGAAGGAGAAAACATGGTGCCCCATCTCCAAAGAAATCGTTAACACATCAGAGCTTTATTGTCTGAGCAGAGCTTTAATCAAGCATCACATTAAATAGTCTTGGTCACAGATACCTAATAAGCAGATCACAGCCTCTTGGGATAGAGCACAAAGCAGATTGTCACATATAATAATCCCAACTGTGCTTTGATAAAGGTTCTCCCCCTCCTCCCTCCCTCTCTTTCTCTGCAGGTAGTTAGAAAAGTCTACAAGATTCTTTTAACATTCAGGTGCAGTTCTCTACTTACAATGCTGGCATCACATTTAATAGGGAAAGAGTGGGAGATGGAATGAAAAGAGGAAAATAAATAAGAAAAGGTAGTTAAGCAGCAATGGAAAAATATTTTTGAAAAATATTCAGTTGGAGAACAGAGAGACTTAAATATCAGCTTAAATAAAATAATAAAAAGGGAAAACCAAACACTTTCTTCTACAGGAGAACTACTATGATAGTGGATGGAATACCCACAGGAGTCTTGATCTGTTAGGTTTCCTAATTTGGAATTTTTCGAAGGGACAGAACTGTGCACTCTCTGTGCAGTTATTGGAAGATAACATCACAATGACTTAATTAAAGTTTAAATATTTATTATTTCCACAGGAGCTTTATTATCCCAGTCAGAATGTTAAAAAGAAAAGTTTTCTCTAGATACCTCAAATACCAAATTTATGAAGGCATAAGCTTTTGTTGCCATATTAAAATGTGTTAATTTTTAAAGGACCATATGATTGTCTTTCCTTTTTCTTACAACATGCTAATATATTTACATATGTGGAATAAATAGAACACAAGATTCCATCATACCAAACGTAAAATGAACAGTGGTGGTGGTGATGGGGTGAACAAATATGGCTCCTGATGCTGAATCTAGAAAGGCTGCCCTTCATTCCCACTATAGTCCTAAGGAAAGTCCTAAGCTCTGTCTAAAACCTTCAGGATATCTAACAGAGTGAAGTAGTCTTCACTAAGTAATCGCAGTTGGTACCAACAACTCTATCATTAAGCCCTGGAGTCACTAAGTTGAAAAATCATGTGACCAAAATAAGCTAATTATGTCACTTCACATTTGGTCATTCAGTAAATTATCAATGACCATTACTTGCAATTTTACTTCTGCTTCCTGAATTAACTCTACTTGTTAGAAGCTGGTTGTGAACCACAAATGGCAATCACATAACCATGAGATGCTGAGAAGTCATACATGCAAAGATTGTTTGCAAAAGTGTTTTTACACCATCAAAACTTTGAATGGTCATTAAATGAGGCAGTTGATAAATGAGGAGTACCTGTACTATGTTTCTAACATATTCCAGACAGAAACCTTTCCCTTCACATTCCTTCTTCAGGGTGCAACTAAATACAGTCATCTTAGCTTCAACACAAGCCAGAAAGTTCCTCTCTCTTCTGCTTTATTTACTTTCTAATGTGATGAAAACCTTTGTAGAATCCCAGCTGGAAATCTAAGATAGTTTTCTCTCATTTGACATTTCTGATTATTATCATTTTTACCTTTTACTTTTCTATATTGAACAAACAGAAAACAAATTCATAATTTGAATACTCCTAATAGGATGATTTGTCCTATTTCTGATTTCCAATTATTTCCATCAGAAGTAAAAAGCAAACAAATGTAGAATGCTTTCTACCACATTTTGTGCAGCCCCCCCAACCTTTTTGCATTTCTTTGGGCTCTACATCTAAATATTTTTTGAAGAGCTGCAGGATAATTGGGCAGATAGTATTTCAACCTTCCTTCTCCAGTTCTTCATTTGAAAATGGTCATTTTGCCACCATCTCTGCAGAGCCATTACTCTTTTTTCTTTGAAGATGGAGCAAGGGATGATGGCTGGATTCAGGGGCATCTGCAGTGTAGGGTAAAAATCCTCAAGAGGTTGACTTTGGTGGTAAGATGGATGCTTCACCTGCTTTTCATATGCAACACATGCTGCACAAATATAAAATAGGCAGAGCTTTCAGCCACACTGTCAAAGCTGACATCTTGACTGTTTTGATCATATCCTGTGCACATTGTGCTCATTTTTTTGCTTCTCTATTAGCCAGTCACATGGATTTTATCTTCTGCTTCTTCCTCATCTTTTCAATGCCTATGAAGTAGCCATGCAGTTAGAAAAAACTACTGCAGAGAGGAAGGGGCTAAGATGGAGAAAAGCCAATGGCCAAATACTTCTATTTTTTTCCTTATCCTGAGCATCTAACATGGCAAGACCATGGATGGATTTTGCCACTTATACAAGACAGAGCCAATATTGCTCTCTTCTGGCCCTGCAGTTTCTTTGATGCTTTCTTTTCACTGTTTATAATTCAAGCTACTCTTATTCAGCTTTCAAAGATGATGTAACATAAAAGAAAACATTAGGCTTTAGTGTCTCTGTTAGGGATAACATTGTTCACCCTAACTGTTTTAGGTGAAATACTAACTATGAAATACTAACTAGAAATACTAACTAGTTAGTGTATGCAGCTTTAACTGTGAAAGAGCAATTGTGGGTGTGGTTATGAAAACCATATAAAAGTAGCAAGGCTACAGCTTACTCTCTCTCTGGCTTTGATGATCCCTGATTACTGCTTGGAAGCAAGACTGCATTGCTCGAACGGGAGAGACAACAACGGACTGATTTATGTGAACTGACAATAGGATATTCTACATGGACTTTGCCAACTGAATATCCCTGAATGGACTGACTACATGGTAAATGAATATTGGACTGTTTTTGACTATGCTATAAGCTTATACTGGAATAAAATATATTCTTGATAGCACAAGCGTATCTGTTATTTTTACTGTATGTTAATAAACATACAAGCTTAGCTCACTCATTTATCTGTGTGCCTATCTGACTAACGCTGCACATTCTGTTTAGCTTGCCTACCTAACCCTGGTTGGGGAACCCAGGCTTAACAGTCTCACTCCTTTTAAAAATAGTGTGAGCTTCTGTACAGATTCTAGCTGTTCTTGGATGTTGTCCAAGAATGGAAAAGGGTTTATTCCTTAGATTCAGGATGCCAGGCAGCATCCAATCAACCAGTGCCACACAACATGCAAGGCTTTCTTTGAAGCTTATTTGATGCACCTGACAACAATCTCGAAGGTGCCTTTGTGCTTGCTATTTTCAAAATGTAGAGACTGAGATACATTGTGTATGGTCTCATTTGAGCTAGTTACTATAACATTTCAAGCAACAGTCAAGTCTTATATAAATAAACATAATTAAAAGAAAGTATAATTAGCTGGGGCTGGTAGCATGGCTATGAGAAAATAACTTTGAGCTCAACCTAACACAGTACTGTCATGAGGCAAATCTCTTTTTCCACTGGAGTGCATAAGACCAAACATGTCACTGAAAAGAAAAATAACAAAATAGCACCTCACTTATTTTGGCTATGTCATGAAGGAGAATTCACTAGAGAAAACATTTATGTTTAGAAGAGTTTGTTTGGAACCAGGTCTCCAAAGAACATGGTGTCTGGACACCATCAAAGTTGAACAAGCCAGAGTGTAGAACAACTAAAAGAATAGTGCAAGATCAGAAGATGTGGAGAATTGCCAAGAGTCAGACATGACTGAAGGGATGCTGTCATCATCATCATCATCTAATCTCACTTGTATGTCATTCTTCCTTTCAATGGGCTGCTTCTTTGGCATGGTTTACAAATATTGATCAAGTGAGGCACAGCCTCTGCTAGCTTATTTGTATCCCACTTATCTGCAAACAGTCTTCATTAACTCAGAAGAATGGGAGGTTGTTTAAAAAATATGAACATTGCTGCAGACACCAAAGGAGAAGAGCGGTTATGGCTATAGATTTTATTTCCTTTATATCTAAGTCACATGTCACATTTTTCTTATAATTGGGGTTTTGTAATCACAAAGACTGCCATGTGAAGTAGAAGAATGGTATAATGGGGATATTACCGTCAGCTACTTTTCTTCTTGCAAAAGAAAATATATGTGTAGTTCTATTTTTCCCCAAACAGGTTTCTAATAGAAAACAGCTTGAGGTGAAAGGGTTAAGTATACTCTTCCATTTCAGACTGCAATCTTTACAGTTGCATTTTATAAACAAAACAAAGGAAAAAGGTGAGCCTTAGTGTCCTCTATTTTTTAGAAACTGTTGTGACCTCTACATTTTATCTTTTGCAGAGAGAATGTCCTGTTTATATTTCAGGATAAAAGAGGTTCTGTTGGAGAGTATTCTTCAAATCTTTTACTTAAAATATAAACTTAATTTATTATTTTATTTCCCTAGGAAATACTGCAATATGACCAAATAATTTTGGAATCTGCACTTAATACCCTTTTAGCTCTCTTTCTTTGATTGGTCACATGCATTCTGCAATTTGTTTCAAACATTGAGATATTCTGCATTTGGTCTGGGGACTCCTTACTTCATTTATGTTTGGCTTATAACTGCTTATATTTGGACCATTGGCTGACCCATTGTAGAACATTCCATGAAGAACCATAATCATCTTCTTGAATGGAAAATGTATCATAAAAATAGAAGAGTATGAGGTGAGACTGTTGTTTTAATACCTTCCATAGCATCCAAGAGGGAAGTTATAGTGACTGAATAAATCTTTTCAGTAATCTTCATCACTGAGATTCATGAATGCCTGCTGAACATACTGCCAATATAAAGTGCACTATAAATGTTAAGTGACGTAAACCCCCTCTGGTGCTAAATCATTCTAATTCACAATTCAGTATGAGACAATTGTAATTAATTTAAGAGAGCTATTTACCGCTTCATTGATAAGAGCTTTTAAAACTGTACTGAGCTTCCATTCCAAGACTGTGCTTCAGCAAGCTTTAGGCTAAGACATTTCCCCACTGAAAGCTTGTAGGTTTCCTTAGATATAAATTTCTTTATATCACTTCAGCACCTAGCCATTGCTGAAGTGATATAAAGGCTGTCTTCATTATTGTTATTTTGAACACAGCAATGATTGGTTGACTTGAAAGAATGTTATAAGTTGCCAGTGAATAAATGTAAGTCTTCCCCACGCAACTGGGTAGGCCAGTGTCATCTGTTCTGATCTATGGTTCCATAGCCATCACTGCTTTACTTTTTTTCTTAGGCTGCCCTTTTATGTCATTTTCATCTGGCAAACCAATATCTCTTGTGAGTACTGAACAAGAGATGTAAGAAACTGATGTTGCCCTGACTTCTCCTCTACTTGGTACTTGTGGACTTGGCTTATTTTTATTACAGCAATTTGGTTTCACACAGTGATACAAAAAGTTGCTTAAAAACTCAGCCCCATAACTGTATACATAGAAGATTGGTGAGCACAGGCCCCATCAACAAGATTCCCACCAGAAGCAAGGGATGGAGATGTTCCTTGTGCATCCTGCAAGGAGAACTGCATCCAAAGCATTCCCACCGGTAACAGGAAGCTGGTGCTTCACTTCGTGATGGTGTTTGTATTCATGCTCTTCCCACTGCCACTGAGCACAATGTACGGTGTCTTCTGGGCTTTCTACTTCTCCTGTAGCAAAGCCACCGTCCCCAGCAGGGTGTTGCCAGAGCTCATCTTCTTCAAGAGCACTTCCTCATCCAGTTTCTTCATGCGATGTTCGGTCTTCAACTTCCCAGAGCCTTTTTTTATTCACTCTTTCCCTTTCAGTTATGTATTTTCTGAACATATGGTAGCACATGTTTGGTGACAATATTATCTGGATTTGCTGTGCCATTATCTAGATGATGATTGGTTATATTCAAAAGTTTTTGTACTTTAATCAAAGATTTATTCTGGTCATAAACCAGCACAAATGCAACTAGACCCAAACTGGGATAGGAGAACAAATAACAGTGTTTCTCCTATCTTAATTTCATTGTATTTATTGTTATTGTTGTTCTCTGCCATGTTATTAAGATGAATTTTACTGTTTTTCACATAATTAATACCTAAAGACTTCCTCAAGTTAAATTCTGCTCCTGTTGACTTCACGGATATAATCACATAATTTTTCTTAACAACAATATTGAAATGATCTGTAATAGCCTTCTATTAGGATTTTGTTTCCTATACACCTGGGATTTCTTGGTTGTTTCCCAGCAGGTTAAAATTTGATCCTTAGTTTTGTGCATTAATAGAACTAAGCCAATTCAATTACTTCAAAAACTTCCTTAAAATCAACAAGTATGAAAATTAACCGTTTCAAGCATGATATTTTCATAAACTGGCTGTACAGTAAGTGTGTGATATAATTGATTCCACTTGTTCTGTTCTATAAATACATATCTATGTGCAGCAGCACTGACATAACATTAACACTCTCTTTACTCACAACCCAATTGTATTATCTGTTAAACACCAATTTTTAGAATATTTTTGTTTTGAATAGTTTTGCTATTCAGAATACTGAAGAAAGATCTCCAATCATTTCCAAAATATCCCATTGAGAAATGCCAACTGCCTGTCTTATTTAACATAAACACTGGCCAACCATAACTTAGTATGATTTTGCTAACTGATTTTGTTCATCTAAATTAATTATATTCAATTGTATGATTGACCAATTATAATACAGGTAGACTTTGGCAGTTAGGACGAGAGTTGTCATTTCTAAACAACATGGTCATAAAGTTTAATATCATGTGACAATATTGCTTAGTAAAGGCAGTTCTGGTTGCCATTGTTAAGTGAAGACCACATGGATTGTTAAATGAAGATGTCATATGACCATGATTTTTGTGTCCTGGTTTCCTCATTGATGGGAAACCATTAGGGAATATTGGAAATCCTAGTTACATGACCACAGCAATGTCATAATTGTAAGCTGGGCAACAAATGCTCAGATTCTGATCACTTTATTGCAGGGGTGCTGCAATGGCTGAGATTCTAAGGGCTGGTTTTAAGTCTACCTTAGTCAGTATCCTTGTAACTTTGAATGGTTGCTGAATGAATGGGCATAACCTGAGGATTTCTTGCAATGCCCCTTAGTCTGGATTTTGAAGGTCATTTGATAGTTTGGGGTTAATTGCTTAAGCAATAACTTTGGTTCTCCATGAGTAAAATGATATAGGAGTGATCTATCTCAGTCAATGAAAAAGGATATTACCTACTCAGAAATATAAAGATTTAGGTTGGAGCATCAGTCTAAATATTGTCAATAATAATATATGTTGGAATAACTCTATGGAAATGAAGTGTTGGTTATAAATTTTATTATGCTTCATAATTAATTAACGATGTGGTCTCTAGGTATACAAATTCATACAAACTCAGTGCTTTTTCCTAAAAATTTCTTTCAAAGTTCTCTCTATGAATTTTGATGGTAAATATTCTTCAGATTTTGTTCCCAGCTGAAAATTTCTTTAGGTTTTCTGCATATCTGACATTCAGTTATATTTGGTTTTCAACAGTTGACTATTTGTTGGTATTTTGTAGTAGCAGACAGCTGATGCACTGAATTGACATTCAGTGATTCTTAATATTTAAAAATATTTGGAAAACCTATATTATGCTCTTTATCTCCTCATATTTCATACTGCTACATCTCCACAAAAGATTCCAGGATGTATTTTATGTGATGACTCCAATTCTTACAGGCACAATTTTCGGCACAACATTTTCAGTTGTGCATTCAGAATGTTCTGGAACAAACCTGACATTTAGATGTTGCTATGTATTGGCATAGGATATTAGTAGTGAGGGATGTAAAAACTCCATCTCTAAGCAAAAAAAAAGTGTGTGCGTATGGGAGTGGGGAGGGATTCTCAATAGCTTGCAAAGAACTCAGAGTTCTTTGAAAGATGCCCATTGCTATATCATATTTGATAATATTTGATTATGGAAATGTTATTGTATTAATATTAGTTACTATTTAGTATGTAATTTTTTCTGAGACAGTGTTATAATGGCAATAAATATTTAGTGGTTGGCAAGTTTTTTGATATGAGAATTAAAGTACAAACCATTCAACTGTAGCAATTAAGAGGATCGCAGATTGAAAAAGTCAAGTTATATTTTGGGGTTTATTTTTTGTTCAGAAGCTTGAATAAGAAATACGAAACATCAGATAGTTATTTCAAATCAATAAGACTTTTAGAAACTAAAAGGAAGCTAATAGTATTAGTCTGAGTTTCCTTTAATCTAGGTCAATATAGAAGTAGAGATTGTATATATAGAAACGTCATGATTCCCTTCTGCCTCTTTGGAAAAAAATGTCAACAGCAAAATAAACAAGCAAAAAATAGTCAAGACAATGGGCTGAGTCAATCTCACTGCTGAGATCAACAAATCAGAGTTTCTAAAGTTGAAACTCAGAGGGCACGGTTTGTAGTTTTTGTGACAGCAAAACAATTGTCTAGTTACTCCCATCATAAATTGGGGTAGATTTCTTGTCTGTAATAAAGGTACTATGGGGAAAAATGCTCTCTTTACCAAACTTTAAAAACATTTCTAACTACTGACAGCAAACTTTTCTAACCACTGTAATTAGTATCAGAGCTGACTTATAAAAGTGCAGAATCTGGAAGAGGCTGCAGCTACTGAGTGATAATCAGTGGAGCCTTCCAGTATCCTTATTAACAGCCATAATAACATGAGGGACAGAGAAGGATATCTAAAGTGGCATTCATGCAAGCAGGGAACTGGTTATCTGCCAGTTGACTTTTATAAAAGAGGCATCTGGAGACCCAGGCCACATGCAGGCTCCAAACCTCTCATTTTATGCAGCCCATGGAGCCCCTTTTGATTAAACCTCCAGAAATTGATTAGTCTTCTCTACCTACAAACATACAAAAACCCGATGTATGCACCTTAAAAAGAAGAAATTCAACTGAAGGGGAAAACAAAAGCCCAATTCATCCTTAGGATATCTGAGGGACCATCTCCTGCTGGTCACATCTTCCTGACCCATTAGAGCAAGGAGGCAGGGAATGCTGCGGGTCCTGTCTCTGAGAGAGATATACCTGGTGGGACCCAGAAGAAGGGCCTTCTCCTTGGTGGCTCCTCTCTCTGGAACATCATTCCCCCAGAGATAAGAATGGCCCCCTCTCTAATACTCTTCCAGAAAGCACTGAAGACGTGGTTCTGCCAGCGGGCCTGGGGAACCCAAAGCGGAATGGAGCTTGTGTAATCTGTTGTCATCAGGGTGTGTGGGGGAGTGGGAGTTTGGGTGTGTGTGATTTTTTATTTATTTTTCCCCAGATTTTGTTCTATTGTACTTTTTGTTAGTTTTTCCTTTTTTTAAAAAAAATATGGTTTTACATTCTGTAAGCCTCCTTGAGTTGCCTTGGGTGAATAGGTATAAATTCAATAAACAAATATTGGCTCTTATTTATTTCAGTTAATTGAACAAATGGGAGTGGTTTGTACTGTAAACATTGTAGTCTAGCATGTGTAGATGGTGCTGGGTTGCTTATTCCTGGTCTAACCTTCTTCCTCAGTATAAGGGAGTGATTGATGTCAGATGTTGTGACAACAAATTATGACTTAAATCTGGTGGAATATAGGGAACTCCTTAAATCCAATACAGTTGTTAATCTATCTGTCTTTTCTCTGAAACATTATTAAGTTTCATTTTCTATTTATTTAGTGTTTCTAATCCATTAGAAAATTAGGATATGGTTTAGGGATGTCGAAGTCTTATTCTACTGTTTAATGTTGTGATTTGTTCTTTTATTTTCACAGATTCCTCAGATAAGCTATGCTTCTACAGCCCCTGACCTGAGTGACAACAGTAGATATGACTTCTTTTCCCGTGTTGTCCCCTCTGATACTTACCAAGCCCAGGCTATGGTAGACATTGTTAAAGCATTCAAGTGGAATTATGTTTCAACTTTAGCTTCTGAAGGGAGCTATGGTGAAAGTGGAGTAGAAGCCTTCATCCAGAAATCCAGGGAGAATGGTATGTAAATTTATATCCTTATAAAGATGGGCTATATAGATAATAGAACATCTTGACATAGATTAATGGAATTATCTTTAAATGCCAGACTTGGAAGTCACAGAATGTCATTACAAAGCTTCAGGATAATGTATTTACAGACACTGTGTTGAAAGTATTAATTGAATGAATAATTGGTTTCCATTAGATATGTTGAATAAAAATGACAATGTATGAAGGAGACAAGGAAGTTATTGTTATAAATTGGATTGCTTAGAGGATCTTTGGAAGTCTTATATTTCTTGATTTATATATATTTATATAAATATATTTGATATAAATATATTTAGATATATTTCTTGAAGACATTGCTGTCTTAAGGTATTTAAAATGGTGATAACCCATAGACTGTCTCACAATTGGCTATACATTCTATTTCCTGTCATAATTCAACTGGACATGGTCTATTAAATGGAAGTTCTCCTTTATGGGTACATGCTGACTTTTTAAAACATTTTATTGCTTTGTGAACAGAAAAGTGATTATATTAAAATGGTCACAATAACTACTTTATTTGGCTTTCTCTCATCCCCAGTCCATATCTGAGGCAATTTAAAATCATCCTTAGTTGTTCCAAATTTACAACAATGTTTCCCTCTTCACTGATGTATATCACTGATAATGCAATTGATGAGATGGTTCTGGCCAGATATTACTGGTTACTTCAGGTTGGTGTGAACATACACCTTCCCTTCTACTTACTGGGCCCTGTCCTTCTTAGCCAGTTTGACTTGGGTTGAAGAAACAGTGAAGATTTAGATTTCTTGCAGGCTTCTTATTCCATAAGACCTGATTGATGCTCTTCAGGTCTTATGCAGGCTCTTTAGAAATCTAGAAAGATTTATTGTTCTTCTGAAAGCATAATAAACCTGCTCTACCCTATGATCTCCTATGCACATACAAAATGCCAATCATGTTACTTTGGGGCATGTATGCTGGAAAACCAAATCTCATCAACACTGGCAGAGTAAGCTACTACATATATACAAGGACCACACCTCACACTCCCTCATACTGAAGATGTTACCTCATCGGGTTATGAAATGTCTGCAAGCAAGCAATCAAGTTCAGAGAAAACCACTCCATAATTCAACCCTGAACTATGTATATTCTCTTTTAGTGTATAGCTTTTTCCATTTTATACTTGTAAGGTGTCATTTTTAATTCCATATTCGAAACAGCTTCAATATCAATTTGTTCTCTTCTATCATAGCTTTTAAATCCATTTTTAATGATATCAGATAATCTTAAAAGTAATTTCTGGGTGCATTGTTCCCAAATATCATTGAATTTGCTCCATTCTATATTAGTTAAAGATTAATTATAATCTTTAATTCTTTTTGGTTCCCTCTACTGTCCAACTTTCAAAGTTCCCTACTATCATTTCCCCCCAATCAGAAACATTTTCCCATAGGGAGGGTAATTAGTTTCAAAATCTTAATATTTTTATAGAATTTAAACAACCCACAGGGAGGGTTCTTGTAATTAATTTCAAAATCTTATTACAAATCCATATGGACTCTTAATCAATTTATAACTTTATAACTTTCCAAAATCATTGAGTGGACAATCTTGGGTCTTCTCCTTGGTTCTGGAGAGGAATTCCAAGGAGCTGATTCTTTTCATGGATCCAATCAAATAGTTGATTCTCTTCTCCATGGAGCTATCTTCAGTCCACTTATTTGATCAAGGTTAAAATCTATGTGTTGTGATTTCTGTTAGCTCTTAGTGGATTTTTCTTATCAGGATTGAATGACAGGCTTTAAAGATTTGTTCATAGATAAGATATAAGACATAAGAAGAAGCTACATTTTGTATTTTTAGAGAAAGTGATAAGCTATTGTCTTAAAAGTAAATAAATATAAAAGTGGTTTATTTGATTAAGGTTAAAATAGATATGTTATTCCTGTTAACTTTTAATGGACATTTGCTGACTATGACTGAATGATAAGGCTTTAAAATTTGTTTATAGATAAGATATGGTAGGAAAGGATTTTTTGTTGTAATATCAGAGAAAGTGATAAGTTATTGAAGTTACATTTATCTTGATGAAATGAGAAATCATTTCTTTCTATATCTTTTTTCTTTACCTATTCCTTTTATTTTCTTCTTTTTCCCTCTGCATTTTTCTTTTATTTTATTAGTTAATATTTGCGGTATCTGCTATCCCGCATCAGATGGGCGTCTCATGATAGGGAGCGAAGGAGAGAGAAACGACAGGAGACAAAGTTTCTCGCGATGAGTGCGCCCAGAATGGCTGGGTACACGCTCTTTTATTATGCTCATTCAAAAGGGGGTGATTGTTTATTCAGAACCCAGGTTAAGCCTAGGTCAGATGGAATATACAGATTTTAACAATGGCTCAAACAAAAGCAAGATATCAGGACAGACAGGATGGCAAGATTTATATTTGATCAGGATATTACTTCTTCACAAAGCTGCATGCCAGACAATGTAATCCCAAGTGAATAAACCATTTCTGCAAATGTTTGACTCCTTGTCTCTGTACGTGCCCTGTAAAAGGTCACTGAGAAGACAGAAGCTTAATGATTACACGTGAATGATA
>BLBF01017072.1:0-24972 GCA_015471245.1 Laticauda colubrina
AGCTATCCCTTCCCATCCCACAGCTATCCCTTCCCATCCCACAGCTATCTTAACCCATCCCACAGCTATCTTAACCCATCCCACAGGTATCCCTTTCCATCCTACAGGTATCCCTTCCCATCCCACAGCTATCTTAACCCATCCCACAGGTATCCCTGCCCATCCCACTGCTATCTTAACCCATCCCACAAGCATGCAAAGGCTAAACCATTTCTAAAAGTTTCCACCCGGACTTTATTGAAAAAAATTAATGAAGCAAGTGTGTGAAACAAAGATAAACTTTATTGAACAACAAGCTGTAAAATAAACATGACCCAAGTCAAGTGTCCAAATAAAGTCCACAAATATCTAGACAGCCAGTCTCTGGCACTCCTCTTGGTCACTCGGAGGTGTGTGCCCAGGCTAAGATGTTAGGGAGCAGGTGCTGTGGAGGTGGGTGCTGCTGCAGTGCTGGTCTGATGTCTTATTGGAGTGCCTAGCCCCGAGAGGACAACAGGGGATGGTGTGTTGAGGAAGGTGTCGGACAGCTGGCTCAGCCCCGCGATGCTGAGAGGTCCTTCCTCCATGCCATGGGGTGTCAGCCCTAGTACTGAGGACAGATGTACTGAGGCCGGGCTTGGCTGTGGGATGGAGGAAAGAGCAGTGTAGTGGGGCTGCCTGCTCTGCAGCGGGGTGAGGACTGTCGAGGTTGGCATCGGTGGCATCATTGGAACCGGTGGCAGCGGTGTCGCCCAATGACTCTGTGCCTGCATCTGTAAGGGCTGATGTCTGTGCTGCTGGACCTCGGGGTAGCTGTAGCCCTGGTAGGTGAGGGGGCGTGGGAAGCCTTGGTATGGGAGGGACATCACCTGGGTTGGAGGAGCAGACCTGGACTGGGTGGGAGCAGGTGCCTCTGGGTCTGGAGGGTTGTTAAGTAGTGTGGTGATACTCTACTTCACCACCTGGTACTGGTGATCCACCATCTCCTTGAGGGTCTGGTTCACATAATTGAGGAAGGGCTTGCAGTTGGAGGAGGAGGATTCGATGGGGACCAACTGAGAGAGGAGACCTATTCTGGTGCGGATGGTGTCCTTGATCTCCACCAGGACCTTGTGGCTCTGCCCCTCCTGCGGTCTGGCTCTCTGCCCTACTATGGTGGCAGAGGTGTGGGTGGATGCAGCTTCGGCAGCGGTGGACTTGATGTCTCCTTTCTCCCACTGCACCAGGGAGTCCTCCTCGCTCTCCACCATGCTTTCAACACCTGGCCGGGGGTTCTCCGCCGTGGCACGCTCCACAGAAACCTGCATGGAGAGAGGGACTGACTCTCGGCCGCCAGAGGACTGGCTCCCAGCAGGCTGCCGGAGAGAGAGGGTAGAGATTTGGGCTCCTGGTGCTCCTCGGTGGCGGACCTCACCCTCCAGAAAGCTGCACTTGACCATGACATAGTTGTCTCTGTCCGTCAGCTTAACCCTGGCCTGGCCAGATTTTTTGTGGTGCAGCTTCCCGTGCCAGGTGTGCATGTGCTTCCACCAGCCGAGGAGCACCTCCAAAGTGTAGCCCAGACTCTCTGCCCTCTCTCTCCAAGCAGCCTGCTTCCACTTGGTGTCCCTGTACAGCCGGTGTCCCTTCCACCACAGATAGTCATTCTCTCTCAGCCACTCCAGCACCTCATCCTAGTGCGCTTCCTCGATGTAATACTGCCTCCTCTCCCGTTGTTGCATACGCCTCTTCCTCCCTTTGGCAGGACCAGATGGGCCCTCATCAGAGGGGCTTCCAGGTTGTAGGGGCTGCTCCTCCACACCAACAGCAGCAGTAGCAGCAGCATCACCAGCAGGATCATAATGAGCATCAGCATCAGCATCAGCATCAGCATAATCACCAGCAGGATCATAAGCAGCAGCAGCAAGACCAGGATGAGCAGCAGCAGAGTAAGCACCAGCAGCAGGGTCAGCAAGACCAGGAGCACGAGCAGAACGAGCAGGACCAGCAGGACCAGGAGCAGCTTCAGCAGAGTACGCAGCAGAAGCACCACTGCCAGGAGCAGCTACAGCAGAAGCGAGCCCAAGCAGCAGAAGCCCCAGCAGAAGCAGAGTCAGGGACATGGGGCGGGAGGGTGGCCCTGTCCCTCTTGCCAGGGATGGTGGCAGGTTGCTGAGACTTTCGCTTCTTCCCCATGGTTGTGGGGTTGCTGGCTGGCAGGGAGGCTGGCAGGAAGGCAGGCACCAAGGTTGGCAGACAGACTGGCTGGCAGGGAGGCTGGAAGGCAGGCTGGCAGGAAGTCTGGCAGGGAGGCTGGAAGGCAGGCTGCCAGCAAGGCTGGAAGGGAGGCTGGAAGGCAGGCTGCCAGCAAGGCTGGCAGGGAGGCTGCCCAGGAGGCTGGGAGGCAGGCTGGGAGGCAGGCTTGGAGGCAGGCTGGCAGCAAGGCTTGCAGGCAGACATGCAGGCAAGGAACTCGAAGTGTCCAGCAGCAGGTCTTTCCTCGGAATGCTAGACATGCGAGCTGCTTCCCTTTATATCCGGAGGGCTTCCGCAATGCATCCCCCCGCATGCGCAATTAACGCCAGGCATCCATTAGGCTTCCGCTGTGCATCCACAAGGCTTCCGCTCTGCATCTGCTTCATCCGCTGTACATCCGTTCTGCATCCGCTTTTTCCGTTCCACGTCCGCTTCGCTGAGGCCCCCCGGAAGCCTAGCGGACGCGCCATCCACTTCCATCCGCTGGGCTTCCGTTCCGCATCCACTTTGCATCCGCCCTGCATCCTCCCCGCATCCGTGTTGTCCGCTCCAATTATGCAAATTTTCACCCCTTTTGAGCGTAGATACAACGGATGTAACATTTTTCTCTTCCGTTGTGTCCTTTTTGCATCCGTTGGGCAGTGTGACATGGCCATAATATTATGCAAAATGTATCATATGCAACTATCAACATCTGAATCAAAAACAAGCCACTAAGACCTTGACAAATCACTAGTCTGAACAGAAATGCACTACACTGGTCCAAAGAGTTATACTGGATTTTCTGGGATTGATATTAATACAGGTAGTCCTTGACTTACAATCACAACTGAGCCCAGAATTTCTATTGTTAAATCAAATCATTGCTAAGTGAATTTTGCCCCATTTTATGAGTTTTCTTACCACAGTTGTTAAGTGAATCACTGTAGTTGTTAAGCTAGCAACATGGTTCTTGAGTGAATCTGGCTTCCTCATTGACATTGCTTGTTAGACGATCACAAAAAATGATCACATGATCCCAAGACACTGCAACCGTCATAAATATGAATCAGTTGCCAAGTGTCTGAATTTTGATCACATGACCAAGGGGATGCTGCAATGGTCATGTGAAAAATAGTCCTAAGTCACTTTTTTCAGTGCCATTGGAACTTCAAACGGTGATTAAATGAACTGTTGTAAGTCGAGGACTACCTTAAGTAGCATTATAGAGTCTAACACTAAAAAGATGCCTTCCACCCTTACTTCTCTGTGTCCCTGAATACATTCTAGTAAAACTCCCCAACTTGGAGAAAGTGTCCCACATGGAGAAAAGAGAAAAAGCCATCTGGATATATATGCTAGGACTTCTCCCCTCAAAATCCTTGTCTGTTGCATTTTATTTTACTAGTAACTTGAACTCAGAACAGCTGTATGCCTGTGAAGAAAATTGTAAGCATGCTAAGAAGAATGGGCCAGAAATTAGTCTGTCCTCTCTCCCCAAGCATTAAGGACTAAATGTGATCTGAGTGTAATACCTACAGGGGAAAAATGATGAGTGGTGGGATGTGTTTGGCCATATGTGTTTTCAGGAGTAGAGGAAAAAAAGCAATCAATGTAAAGAAACAAAAAAAGCCAGGATGGCGATTCAAAATGCTAACAAAGGATTGGAGTATTTTGATGCTGGCTCAGAGGAATTACTAAAGATAAGAGAAGCAGAAATCAAGAGAGGAAAAGGAAAAAAGAAACTTCAAGGAGCGATACAAAAGAGAAACAAGATTTTCAAATCAGCGCTTGTCCTATTTTATAAGCAAAATGTAGATCAATACATAACATTCACTTTTTGAGAGTTAACATGCTGACTCCATAACCTTGTCAAGAACAATATATCAACCAAGAGAGCAAGATGCTGTTGGAGAAAATAACTATAATTTGAGAAGAAACACATCAGAAGAAGAAAGAAGAAAGGAAATTTCCATTTAGGATAGACTGGCAATTCATCAGTTATCTTAACTGTTTGCTATTACTTAAATTATATTTGTAGTTTTTTTTTTTTGACATCTCATATTCCATATTCACCTAATAGAAAGGAATATTCAGCTGCTCCTCCTAGGAATATAAAGAATTTAGGAAAAGTTCCCAAAGGAAAGTGAATAAAGAATACCAATCTGGAAAAATGGGGGTGTATTTGAATCAGTGAGACTGACAGAGTGCCCCAAGATATTTTGTATCTGACGTGAAAAACAAAGAGGAATTCCATTTAAGAAAGCTAGTCAGATGACAGTTGCCTCATACTTCAACATTACAAACATCACCCCCAAGGGTCACAGCTTATTCAGGGCAGAAGACACACTACAGGGCATATGAGATGATTATCTCAGATATTTGTTGTCTGAGAAATAAGTGAAGACTAATGTTTTCTTGTAGTTTGATCACTATTGATTTTTTTCATTTCACTAGAACTGTTCTACCTGCCTCTTTGAATTCTCATAAAATCATGCTTGTATTATCAGTAATAATATCTAGTTCAGTTTGTCTTTAATTTTTCAAAGTTTCTCAAATGGCTTTTGCCTTTGGATTGTTGAAAGGTGTCAAAATGCCTTTCTTTCAAGGGTTTGATTTTCCCACTGGGAGAGCTCTGGCGCAAGGATACGGACAACTGCTTGAAAGCTGGATCTTTTTATTTTTCAGGAAGGCAGGGAACAGCAAGAAGCCTGCATTCTGGGCTGGCTAGCTTCTTATGGAAAGTCCCTGGGCTTTTCCTTTTTTTGTGACACTACTGTCTTCGTGAAGTTCCCTTTCCACAGGATTATGGGCCCAAATAATTTATAGCAGTCACGCTTAGGCTTATATACCACTTCATAGTTCTTTTTTCAGGAAGGCGGGGAACAGCGAGAAGTCTGTGTTCCTCGGCTAGCTAGCTTCTTATAGTAAGTCCCTGGTTTTTTATACCCTTTTCTCCCTTTGTAAGTTGATTTTGTGTGAATGTTTGTATTTGTGCTTAATGTTTCAAATCCTGTTTGAGTCTCTTTATTCCCACCGGAGGGCAAACTCTGCGGGTGCAGAAAGCAAATCCTTGGGGTGGCCAGATTATTGGTTTTCTCTAATCTCTTTTAACTTTAAGATAGTTTTTCATATTTGTTCTGTGGCAATCTCCTGTCTGTCCCTTTTGTAATTTATACTTTGTGTCTTTTGTCTGTTTGTTTTGCTTATTTGGTATGTCCTGTGTTTGTAAGAGTTTTCTAAATTATCTTTTTGTTTCCTTTTCTTATGTGTCTAGTTTTCTTAATTACTTAGGCTTTTGTCTATAGGGATTCTTTAATACCTTTTTTATTTGATTCCTTTTCCTATGGAAGTTTGTTTTATGGCTGACCTGATGTTCCCCTTGGGCTTTTCCTTTTTTTGTGACACTACTGTCTTCGTGAAGTTCCCTTTCCACAGGATTATGGGCCCAAATAATTTATAGCAGTCACGCTTAGGCTTATATACCACTTCATAGTTCTTTAAAGCACTCTTCAAAGGAGTTTACAGAGTCAGCATATTGTCCCCAACAATTTGGGCCCTCATTTTACCAATCTCGGAAGGATAAAAGGCTAAATCAACCTGGAGCCAATCAGAATTAAACTCCTGGAAGTGAGTAGAGTCAGCCAGCAATACTGCATTCTAATCACTGTGCAATCATGGCTCTTTGCTTCATTCTCTTATCCTTGTGTTTCATTACTAGAGTTACTAATAAGCAATTGGTTGATCTTCATCAAATGTCGAATGATTTGTTCTTTTACATCCAAGGAATTTGCAAGCTTTCTCCAGCATCCCCAATGCAGGGTTTTGAGGGGTTTTCTTCATTCGCCCTTTTCTGATGGTCCAGTTTTCATAGCTATGTGCTACAGCTGGAAAGATCATGTCCTTCATCATAGATACCCATGCTGTTAAATGTGATGTCTCTGAACTTTAACATTTTGTGTATCACAGTCTTAATCCCAAGCAGCAGATATACCTTTCTTTAATAGCTACACCATCTCTTTGAATTTATGACTTCAAGACTTCAAGTCTATTAATACTTCAACTTCTCTGTACTGTATTGCTGTTATCTAGCAACTTAAAAATTAGGGTAAGTGACTACAATGTTTTGACTCTGCTCCATTTCATAAGCTTACTCTGAAATCTTAAATAGCATTTCCGATAGCTTGAAGAAGCATGTGTGCATAAACACCTAAACATAAAAGGAATCAGAAGCTTGTAAACCTACAAAGGTAAAAGCAGACTGATAGAAAATCCATCTACATGCATTGCATTTAATTTTTACTCCCAAGCTGGATATGCTAAGTAAATGTGGATTTATCTTTATCCTCATATGATAATCAGTACTAATCACTACTGACAATCAGTAATAAACATGCCAGCATCCACAATAAATAAAGCAGTTAATATTATATTATTTGGGAACACAACTTCATTGATCAATATATTAACATTAATGCAAAAGTTAGATCAACCCCGCCCCCCATCATTTACCCATTTTATTCTAAGTGAAAGGGTGAAAAAAAAAATCTCAGTCACCTGAGATCAAGAAGTATTCCACACATCCAACATTTAATGGATAAAAGCCAGGCAAGAATAAATATTAGAATGTTTGATGTTTTAAAAATGAGATTCAACAAATTACATTGTTAGAAAGTAATGCTGGGGCTGGAAACATATTTTTAAAGATTTCAAAGACCATTTGTTAATGTTGTGCAGAAATAGACCAACAACAAATAGAGCTCAAAACAAGTGCTGATCTTAAGGAAGATAATTTAAATGATCATTTAGAAACTGTTGTAAAGCTTTGATTATAGGGCTCTCTACTGAAAGCAGAGTTATCTTCTAAGAAGCTATAAAACAGCTAATGGAATAAAACAGGATTGGCTCTTCTGAAATAGCCCACATGTGGTTTTTGACAGCATCCTCCATACAACTGGGCTAACACAAACATTGCAACTTTGGTAGCCTTTGAATACCCACAAAGAAAGCTACCATGTTTTTGCAACTTTCAAAAGGAGCTGCTGCATATGAAGCTTCCTAAACAGCTATGACAAATAGACAAAGGATTGGCAATAAACTAAATTAAAAAGGCACAAATGATCACAACTATAGGAATTGTCATAAGAAAAACATACAAGTACTTGTTTGTATGCTTCAGAAATAAAAGAGGAGAGAGAATCTGCATTTTATATCAAACCACCAATTAAACTGCTAAGAGAAAAATGTAAGAAAAATACAAACATTAAATAGACGGGACAAAGATCTGGCAAAACCAGCAAAAATATTCTATATTATTGGAAATCAAATTCTGAGGAGGATAAAAAATACTTATGCTCCAACATAAATAATTATTATGGATCATCATACCAGTAGGTATGAATTTAATTTTTTCTGCTACAGAATAATGCCACTAATAATAAGAATTTTCCACATTCTTGAATATCAATAAGTTATACTTTTTCTACTATGTAGAGAGAATGTAATAAGGATAATAGGGTAATTATTATCTCGCCACTTTTACTTGATTAAATAATAAAGTTGTTTGCAAACTAAGTGAATCTAAGGTATTTGGTTTTTTAATGACAGGTTTTGTGATAAGCATGCACCAGTACCAAAAAAAAACAAAACCCTCCTGTTCTTTCTAGCGTTTATTTAAATGCAAATAAAATATGGCATTTTATTATAATAAAATTATATTAATCAGTCTTCTTACAGGATTACATCATTCATCATAGTAAATTGCGATCATGTTTATTTATGTATTTATTTATTAAACTCAATTTGGTCACCACTCAATTCCAACTTGGTGCAAGTTCACAAACAGTAACATATAATCCAATTCCAACCCAAAATGAAACAGCATCCTGACACATTATATAAACAGAAAAATAGCAAGTACACCCAAGGGGCCATAACCATCTCACTCCAAGACCTGGGAATGCAACCAGATCTTCAAGGCTTTTTGGAATGCCAATAGGGTGAGATCCAGATGTAATTCAGGGGTAGATTACATTTCAAAGGACAAATAATACAACACAAAAGGTACTCTTCTTTTCTTTGCATTGGACTGATGGTTGTTCAATGAAAACAAGGGACTAAATTACCCACCATCTCCTTTTCCTTGTGATTTCTAACTTGTGTAAATTATTAATAGAGGCTGTTGTTCTGCATCATGGATCAGGCCAAGTCTACATTTGCATGCAAAGACACTGAGGAAATGGATGCATAAGAAAGTCTACAAACTTTTTTCTACAATTTATTCTGCAGATAGTGATCCAATTTTCTTAAAGGTGCCTGAAGGCCACTGTGTTGTTGCTTTCTTGCCTCTCACAAGGAAACTGAAATCCTGAATTTCAACTGATTTAAAGTCATTGACTTCAACAGAGCTACTTCAGTTGGCTACCTGAGGGTCTGAAAATCACTGAATTATATAGGAGTTATTCACAGAATAATATACCAAACAATTATAACTATCACAGTTATTTTTAGCTACTGGTATACCTGCAGCATGGCACCAATGCTCATAGCCTCAATTGCAAAAGTGCATTTTCTGGCAATAATTAAAAAAAGAACAGATGAAAAACTAGTACAAACAACTACATGGAGGAAATCAAATTGCAATGCCCAAAGGATCTTAGCATCACATTTGTCTCTCCATTTGGTGATGACAAATTCATAAGCAAGAGTTTAATTGGTCAGATTTCAATAAAACAACCATTCCTTAGGAACCAGTAGACATGTTTGATTCTCAAAGTCCTGGACATTTATTGTATTCTTCTACTGCTGCTTTTTCAATCAAAACAACTGAGTAAGGCCATGTTAATCTGGAACAAAATGTGCTGATTTTTCTTATTTCTTGGGCTACCTGCACCCTTCTCCAAAATATTTTCTATTAACTCAAGAATGCTAAGACAAACCAGGAAAGAAGAGAGAAAGAAAGGAATGTTAAGGTGAGATTTCCTAAACTGCAGTTGTATATACAATGCACTGATTCATCCCAAACTTTTAGGAAATCATTCAAAGTAATGGGGGGGGACGGGACAAAAAGGATCCAGGTCAAGAGAATTGGTACACAGAATTTTTGTTGGAAGACAAATGAAGTGAAATAATCTATTCAGAGCTCCACATGAGGCATTGATCAGGAATAGTACAGAGAAATAGGACAAAGACACATTGTATCTTCTCAGCCATCTACCGTGTCTGCAGTCTTTTTTCTGTACAAATCAAACATCCTCATCAGTCGGTCTTTCAAAGTATCCTTTCAATTTTCTCTTCAGTTTACCAGTGAAGAGACTGTACCAGTGTTTCACTGCTAGTCTGTGGAGGCCCAATTTTGATGTGTTCTGATCTATAATTAAGAGCTAAGCTAATTGGAAACTGTAGTCAGTCTATTATTCCTTTGCCAATAGTTCAGAAAACACTCAGGGATTCTTCCTTTCTTGGAAGAAAGTTTGAGATCAGATTGCTTTTCATTTTATCTCTCCTGTTTTTCAAAACCCCTTTTGTTTAATTTCAATGTTTCAAACTTTTAAATAGACGTTAACATTCGTAGCTCTGAAAAGAAATGGATGTCATCTTATGGCAATACATAGACTATAGTTTCTGGGTTGGATCCAAATATCTTGGGCAGATCCCAAAGACTTTCTCTCTTTTTTATTATAATTGTTTAAAGAAATGTTCTGGTTTTCCTAACTTAAAAGAAATATGATCCATAAGAGTAAAATAAAGCTATATGAAAACTAACACTAAAAAGAGTAAATGATATCAGAATGCAACAAAATTATAACTAATATGGTATAATTGTACATTTTAAAGCAAGTCATATATTAGGAACATGTCAAACAATTGTTCCCATTAGAAGGGCAATGGGCCTATTAATATACACAGCAGTAGCCTTTACATTTCTTTTACTACTCAACTTAAAACTACATTTGAAGCTATGCATAGTTAGATTTTAAAAATTCATAGAAGTCAATCAAGAAAGGTTCTAAGTCTATAATTTTATTACCTATCTTAAGCCCATGTCACACTGCACAAACGGATGGAAAGAGGATGTAAAACAGAGAAAAAGGCTTGCCATCCATTGGTTAACATGATGCATCCGTTCTGTACTCAGTGCGTGTGTGATTCATACATTCTATCCGTCCAGCATCCATCTACTGAGATTTCATCCACTCAAAAAGTTTTGAGCTGCAGAAAACTTTTTGAACGGATGAACTTTCTGGAGCGTCCGTTCTACATCCGCGACACAAACGGGGAACAAACGTTCTACATCCGTTACACATCCGCTATATCCGCTCAGCATCTGCTGTGCATCCGCGCAACTCGCATCTGCTCTAGCGGAAAACGGAAAGAGGGAGGAAGCGAAATGGATGCGGAATGTCTGCGCAGCGTTAGTAGCACGGACATAGAAAGGATATAAGCGGATGCAGCTCACATATAAAGCATTAAAACGGAAAAAACATTCGTATAAGGGACGTATTTCGGATATTTAGGATGTCTGGAGGATGTCTAGAGGTTGCAGAAGGACACCTAGCGGAAAAACTGATATTTCCTATAAAAAGGGGGAGGAAATCATCTGGATCTCACTTTCAGTCCAGTAACCCTGGTGTGCAGACCTCTTCAGTCTTGCTCTTGCTCTTCCACAGCATCCAGTCATCTCCACCATGGATCGTCGCACACTCCTTTTGGTAGCCGCCATCGTTCTACAACAGTGCGAAGCCCTCTACAGGCTTTTTCACCTGTTCTATGCGAAGAAAAGGAGGTGTCCAAGAAGTGTCTGGGTCCAAAGATGGATCACGAGAAGAGCCGAGTACGGACTGTGTAACAAGCTGATGGTGGAGCTGAGGAACGAAGACTCTTGTGCATTCCAGAACTCCATGAGCATGCTGCCAGCCATGTTTGACGAAGTTGTGGAGCGGCTGAGACCCAAGTTGACCAAGGCAAACACCAACTTCCGGCCCAGCCTGGACCCTGGACTGAAGGTGGCACTGACTCTGCTCCACCTGGCCTCCGGGACCACATACAGTACGGTGGAGGGTGCCACACAACACCATCAGCATTGTGGTCAGAGAAGTGGTGCAGGCCATCATCAAAGAATACCTGGAGGAGCTCCTCCAGTGCCCCTCCACTGAAGAAGGCTGGAAGAAAGTTGCAGAGCAGTGGTATCAGAGGTGGAACTTACCACACACCGTTGGAGCCATAGATGTCAAGCACGTGGCCTGCAAAGCACCAGCCAACTCAGGGTCCACTTATCACAACTACAAGGGCTTCTTCAGCATCATCCTCTTTTCCATGGTCGATGCTGACTACAAGTTCATGTACATCGATGCTTCAGGCAACGGGTCAGCTTCAGATGCCCAGGTATACAACGCCAGTCACCTCAAGGAGGGGCTGGAACGCAACCTCATCATGGGCTTTCCAGATCCAGACCCCCTGCTCAACGACACGCAAGATGTGCCCTACTTCATCGTGGGGGATGATGCCTTCTCCCTCAGAACCTACCTCATGAAGCCCTACACTTCCAGATACCTCACCCATGAAGAGAGGATCTTCAACTACAGGCTGTCCAGGGCAAGGCGGGTGGTGGAGAATGTCTTTGGCATCCTGGCCAACAGGTTCCAGGTACTTCTCACCACCGTGCAGCATCGCCCACAGAACATGAGGAGGATCGTGGAAGCTTTCTGCATCCTGCATAATCTCATGCGCACTCGCTACCCAGTCTTGCAGAACAGGCTCATGGACCGCCAACAAGGCAATGGGGACATGGAGCCTAGTGAATGGAGGCAAGGACTAAACCTGATAGACACTCAGGATGTGCAAGGCCCCAACAGAGCTTCACATGAAGGGAAGAAGCAGCACAACCTCCTGAAACACTGGTGCAACTCCCCAGCTGGAGCAGTGGAGTGGCAAGAGAGGATGGTAGATGCTTAATGGATGCTTCCTTGAGCCTGTCTCATCACACTGATGAGATTGTGCCATGTATGTTGAGTGGCCCTACAATGAACAGGGCATTTAATAAAGAGTTGTGTTTATGTTGAAATGTGTTGATGAATGATTAAATTGTTATTGATAATAAAGGGCCATAGGTGTGGCACCTGGGAGGGTGGACCATACAGTCCCATTATGCTTGCACTGGAGGCTTATCTATCCCACAGCTATTACCCATCCCACAGCTATTACCCATCCCACAGCTATCCTTACCCATCCCACAAGCATGCAAAGGCTTAAACCATTTCTAAAAGTTTCCACCAAGACTTTATTTAGTAAAAGAACTGAACCAAGTGTGTGAAGCAAAGATAACTTTTATTAAAAACAAACTGTAGGACTTTATTAAAAAACCAAAATGAACCAAGAAAAGTGTCCCAAGCAAAGATAAAGTCAACAGGTAGCAACCCAGTCTCTGGCACTCTTCTCAGTCACTCTGAGGTGTGCCCATGGTCTCAGGGGTGAAGGGTCCAGGTGCTGTGGAGGTGGCAGTGGCTGGAGTGCTGGTCTGAGGCGCCATTGGGGTGCCTGACCCCGAGAGGACAACAGGGGATGGTGTGTGGAGAAAGCTCTCAGAGAGCTGGCTCAGTCCCGTGATGTTGAGAGCCCCTTCCTCCATGACATGGGATGTCAGTCCCAAGACCGATGACAGATGTTCTGAGGCCGGGCTTGGCTGTGGGATGGAGGAGGGAGGAGTGTAGTGGGGCTGTCTGGTCTGCAGGTGAACGAGGTGAGGCGTCGGTGGCATCTGTGGCGCCGGTGGCATCTGTGGAGTCTGTGGCATCGGTGGTATCAATGGCATCAGTGGAACCTGTGGTGTGCATTGTACCTGTGCCTGGACTGGGAAGGGCTGCCTGTGCTGCTGGAACTCCTGGTAGCCATAGCCTTGGTAGGTGAGGGGCTGTGGAAAGCCTTGGAAGGGCTGTGACATCACCTGGGGTGGAGGAGCAGACCTGGACTGGGTCAGAACAGGTTCAGCTGGGCCTGGAGGGTGGTGTAGAAGACCTGTGATCCTCTCCTTGATCACCTGGTACTGGGCTTCGGGCATTTCCATGAGGGTCTGGTTCACGTAGGTGAGGAAGGGCTTTCTGTTAGAGGATGGTATGTCGAAGTGTACCAGCTGAGAGAGGAGATCTACACTGCTGTTGATTGTGTCCCTGATCTCCAAGAGGACAGTGTGGCTCTGCCCCTCCGGTCTGCCTCTCTGCCTGCTTTCTGTGGAGGTGGAGCTAGGGGTGGGAGTGGGTTGGTCTCTGGTGGCAGCAGCCTCTTCTTGCTCCAACTGCATCAGGGGGTCCTCCAGCTGTCGGGGGGGGGGGTCTCCGTCGTGGCACGCTCCAAAGATACCTGCCTGGACACAGGAGCTGACTCTTGGCCAGAAGAGGACTGGCTCTCTGTGGGCTGCCTGAGAGAGAGGGTTGACAGAGGGGCTGCTCCTCAGTGGCGGATCTCACCCTCCAAGAAGCTGCATTTGGCCATCACGTAGGTCTCCCAGTTGGTGAGCTTGACCGTGGCCTGGCCAGACTTCTTCAGGTGCAGCTTCCCGTACCAGGTGTGCATGTGGTTTCACCACCCCAAGAGGACATCCAAAGTGTAGCCCAGGCTCTCCGCCTTCTCTCTCCAAGCCGCCTGCTTCCGCTTGGTGTCTTGATAGAGCCTGTGTCCCTTCCTCCAGAGGTACTCGTTCTCCCTCAGCCATTCGAGCACCTCCTCCTCATGTTCCTCTGCAATGGAGTACTGTCTCCTCTTCCCCTTTTCTCGCGAATGCCTCTTCCTCCCTCTGGCAGGGCCTTCTGGGCTATCATAAGCAGGGCTTTGGGGTTCTAGGGGCTGGTCCACCACACCACCAGCACCAGCACCAGCAGCACCAGCACCAGCAGCACCAGCACCAGCACCAGCAGAGTCAGCACCAGCAGAGTCAGCACCAGCAGAAGCACCAGCACCAGGAGCAGCACCAACAGAAGCACCAGCACCAGGAGCAGCACCAACAGAAGCACCAGCACCAGGAGCAGCACCAACAGAAGCACCAGCACCAGGAGCAGCACCAACAGAAGCACCAGCACCAGGAGCAGCACCAACAGAAGCACCAGCACCAGGAGCAGCACCAGCAGAAGCACCAGCACCAGCAGAGTCAGCACCAGCAGCAGAAGCCCCAGCAGAAGCAAAGTCAGTGCCTGGGGGTGGGATGGTGGTCCTGTCCTTCTCGCCAGGGCTGGCAGGAGTAGGCACAGGCTTCCTCTTCTTCCCCATGGTTGTTGGCTGAAGATGTGTCTGGCAGCAGGTCTTTCCTCTGAATGGTGACCTGCTTGCGAGCTGCTTCCCTTTATATCCGTGGGGCTGACGCAATGCATCCTCCCTGCATGCACAGTGAATGCTTTGCATCCACTAGGCATCTACTAGCCATCCACTAGGTATCCGTGATGCATCCACGTCATCCACTCGGCATCCACTAGGCATCCGCTCCTTCCGCTACATGTCCGCTTCGCTGTTCTCCCACAGAAGCCCTGCGGATGTGTCATCCACTTCCATCCACTTCCATCCGCTAGGTTTCCATTGAGCAACCGCTTAACATCCTCGCTACATCCTCCCCCCCGTCCGTTCCTTTCCATTGTTGTCCGCTCTGTTTATGCAAATTTGGGGGACTTTTGAGAGCGGATAACAATGGATGGAAAATTTGCTCGGCCGCTGTGTCCTTTTTACATGGATGTTTTGCATCCGTTGGCCGATGTGACCTCGCCTTAAGGAACTAATATGTTTCCAGTTCTTGTTTATTTGATTGGGAGCTGCTAAAAGATGTCTAGTTGTATAAATGCTTTAATTAAATAAATACATTTCCATTGATAATTTGCTCTTTATCACTAAGCATTCTCATCTGGAAGACACCAAAAGGTATTTGACATATATTTTATTAAAACTGAACGTGAAATATAGATGATTTTTTTTAAAAAAAATCCATTCTCATACAGTGAAGGCAATGATTCTGAACATCCTGTCTCAGGAACACATACCTCAGTATTAAGTATTAGCAATCTCCAGAGTTCTTCAATATACATTTAATATCAGCTACAAAATAACAAGTTCCCCATCTTCATCTGGTATCACTTATCTACATACCCCCATATAACCTCACCCAACTATAGTACCTTTTTGATGCTTCAGTGATAGTAGAAGGAGAGAGATTTCTCACTACTCTTTGTGTTTGATCTTTGTGCTGGGTTTGCAGTAACCATATTAAAAGAATTCCTTCCATTCTTTCAGGTCAAGACTCATCCATGTTGCTTTCTTGCCAGCAATATGGAATTGGTTTGCCACTGACTTATTCCAAGATACTTACCAAACCTTCCTAGAGGTCTCCCTTCCAAGTCCTAGCCAGGACTGACTTTACTTGGCCTCCAAGCCTAAACATGGCTGGCGAAGCCATCCTTTCTGCTGAGATGCAGTCCTAGTATAAAGGAATAAATAGCATTTTCAATGGTACTTCTGGCACTGGGATCACAGGTAATATCAGGAGGCCAGACACAAAACCACTGTCACCAATCTGACTGAGAAAAGTAAAATATAGAAGCTGAGAGCTAAGTGGGAGAAAGGGATTGAAACTGGGGATGGGAGGAAATAGGTCTCCTTTTCATAAAGGGGTACATAACTGACAATGAATTAAATATATTCAAAATAATGAAAGTAATTTAATTTAGTCTGAGTCCAGTTCCAGATGGAATAGGAAAATGCTCCATCAGAGACTGTTTGGAGAAATACTGCACTGAACAAGGAAAAGGAGGGTTAATAGTCTGGCTATAGATTTCTGGTTTCCAAATATAGTGACTTTCCAATGAAGATTCAGCATTAATTAAGATCAGCTTTCCATCAACCTTTTTAAAACAAACTACCCCCTGTCTGTGGCTTCTAGTGATATGTCAATCATCCAAAACTCTAGAACAGATTGAGATTTTAACTGATGTAATATGAAATATGCTTTCAGAGGCCATAGCCTACATAACCAAATGCACAACTGAGTTAAGAAAATTAACAATATATATGCATACATGTACTAAACTATCCTGTTGACAAAAACCAAGTAAGCAGTGTGAAGATTTCAGGATAAGAGAAATATAGCAAACTTTCTGATGGCTTGGTTTTCAAAATATGAATGCATATCATATAGCATCATTGTTTAATGTTAAACTATATGAAAGTGTAATGCTGCCCTCTTTCTTTTGGAAATTTCCCTTCTTGGGGTGTTCTAAAGCAGCAGAACACCTGGTCCATCCAGGCAGGTGTAAACCAAAAGACATAATCAGAATACTATATCCACTTGCTTTGTTCATTAGCTAATCAAGCCTTTATTCTTCTTTTCTGATTATCCACCACAGGATCTCAAGTGGAATAGAAGATATGGAAGGCTTCTTGCAGGCAAATGGGTACTTTTCAAAAATATGTGATTTTGTTTGTCAGAAAATGGTTGGAATAAGAGAAGAAAACAAAAGCAAAGCAGAGTGGCAAGTAAGATGTTTGAGACTGGAGGAAAAAAGAAACTGTGATTCCTGATTTAGTTCCTGGGCAAAATGCAGTTTTCATGCCCACAAAATTGCCAGAAAATTAACAAGTAAAAACAGAGTTAGAAATTAATGAAAGTTTTCCCAGTGCAATTGCTACCTCCCCATCCTAATGGAAGTTATTTATTCACTGAGTGGTAAAATGTGGAATCAAATAAAGTTATTTGGATCTGCCTTACACCATTCAGGCCAAGTGTCTGGTTTGATTATCTATCTCTATAAAATGACAAGAATATGTGATCTTGAGTTTTTGATACCACAGAAATAACTCAATATGGTCTTGACATTTATATGAATGTTTAAAATAACCCAAACTATAATAAATTAAAATACCTTGCATTTTTATGGATACTTAAATACTGGTGGAAATTAATTTGAATAATATTTTTGAGATATCAGTAAAAGGCAATCAAATGTTTGATTTAAGATAACAAAATATTTTAATAAAATGTATTAGATTTAGACACTGCCCAACTCCAAATCAATTATCCAAAATATTGGATTTATCTAATGCTCAGATAAATTGTGAAAAGTCAAATAATTCTCACAGTTGCATTCTTAATGTATATCAAGGTCCTTATGTTTTGGGAAGGTTTCTCTGAAAGCAACATGATGTTCTCATTGTTGCTGTTGGCATCATATAAATAAGTGCCTATATTGGGAAGGCCCATATAAGTAAGTGGACTCTTTAAATTTTAAGATTATGTAGATTGGTGGTAATCCAGTTAGGAAAATGGTTTCAGTCCAGCTCATCAAAATCCTTCAACTGACTACTTTGATGCACAGAAAAACAGATTGAAAGTTCCAATCCTCTGCTTCTATACAAAAATTCATTCAAAGGAATGATTCAACTGAACCTTCACCAAATCAAAGTGCTTTCCCAAAGCTCCACACAGAAATAACAGAGAGATCAATATTTTAAGATTTCCTACACAAGAAGTGAAAATACTTACACTATGCCATAATTTGGTCTTTCTAAGAGTAGCTAATCCCCAATCACAATCTTTCAGGAATAAAAAAAAATAATACTCAGAGAAAGATTGGAAGTATAAATTATCAATTGTCTGTTCTTCTGGTAATTTTTTTATCAAAATAGCAAAATATGTAATTGTAGAAGCAAAGAGTTGTTTTAAGAAATACTTCATTCAACACCAGTTGTTTAATAGATTGATATTGGAAAATATCCCAATCAAACTTGATTCTTATGTTGCTCACAAATAGAAAGCTAAACTTTTGACACCTCAAAAAACCATAAAGACTTAAATTAATTATATGCAGAATCAACTAGTTAGTTCACTGTGGTCAATCATACAATATCCATAACATCATGCATCAACATTAATTGATGATAAAGTAGATTCTGATTTATACATATGCCCACACACTAATTTTCTTATCTATTTTAAATAGATCTATTGACCAGCCTCCAGAGATGAGAGGCATGTATATGTCTATAATGTTATATATATATACTGAATTAGTATTTATTCATTAGAGTAAAATGCCAATCCTAGTAATTCATCTTCCAATTTTTCCCATAAATCAAAAAATAGATTGCCTTATAGCCACTCTACAAGGTAGGTTGGCCAATAGCCATTGAGTAGTCAGTGTGAATTTTAGACGTAATGAAGTCATGAAGGTGAAAAAGGGATAATGTGTTAACTGACCCAGCCAATTAATCCTGATTGGGTTAGTTTTAGTTGCATGTATACCCAGATTTGTCCGGGGCTAAACTAATTATTCCCTCCCAGGTCAATTGGCTCTACATGAACCACCTATCTGAGGGTTAACTGTGTTCTCCAATGTCTTTAAACAAAAAAAATTGAGAGAGGGTTCATTAATATAGGAATTATATAAGTATGCCATTATTGTTTTGACCTATCCTTGGCAGCATTGATCCCAACTGTACCATTATAGATTCTTTTTATCAGCAGCTCAGTCATCACTTAAGCTATGTTGGTTGAACAGGGCAAATGAGTTTCCATGTCCAAAGGTGGAGTAGAATTTCTATCTCTCTTAATCTGGGTAGGCTATTATATAACCACATCAGATATTGGAAAAGAATTATATTCCTTTATTTATATTTGATTCTTAATCTCCATTATTTCCAGAGCAGATCTGAATTGAAAAATGGGAGGAAATATGTCTCCCTTTGTGTGTAATTGGTTTAGCTAAAGCAGCTAGCTATTAGGTTATGCCATCTACTCACTTTGCATCACCTGCAATTATTTAACATCAGTGAAACTCTAGCCTTCGCGAGGACAATACTCTTAACCCAGATACTATCCTTACTGCTTTTTTATTATAACTGTAGTCCAGTAAACCTTCATCAATATAGTTTTTATGTGAATTTATCCCTGAGAACACCAACAGCAAGCAAATACCTCAATTAACTGAATTATTTATTCTATACATTGTTAGCATGCTAAAGATAGCAACAGTATCTCTAGGCCTCAATTAAAACATCAAGAATGCTATTTGTCTAACATATTTTTCCCAGATTTTCATTCTACTCCCACATGAGTTGTTCTGGACATTCATGGATCTCTGCCCTCTTCCAGCTGGGCTGACAGTCTTCCAGTTTGCATCTGTTCCTTATGACAGTGGTAACAGGCGAACAGAAGCTATTTCAGGACCATGGCCAGCATCTTTCTTAAATTTTGCAATCCAGGAAACTATACACATTGCTATTTCAGGGTTACATTAACAACTGTGGATGCCAACAGAAAAATTGGAATCAGACTTGCCTCTTTCCTCTACAGAGGGATTCTGAATTGCAGTCTGTATCGTACAAAAATAAGCAGAAATACTACACATATACATGCACACAGCTGTGAAAAAGAAAATAATCCCTTCAAAGTGTGGCATACAATGGAAGAAATATAACACTCTCTCATAGTACACCAAACTAGATGTAGTCATATTTGTCTATATTTAAATGTCTCTAAAAAAACTTCAAAAATTTGAAGATGTAGGCAGCTAGGTAGATTCATGTAAGATATTGCTTGAATTTATTATTTATTATATATTATTATTTATTAATTTATTGAAAAATGGATAATGGGAGGGTTCAGTAGCTCACATAGATACATACATGCACAAACCCAATTCCTCTATTTAGACAAATATTTAAAGTTACTGTAGTTGTGGGTAAAGCATTTATCTAGAATAGTTTCTCCATTTTGTCCTCCACTTTTAGGTAGATCAAAATATTGCTACCACTTGTTCTCCATTTACCTGAATATATTAAGCTGCCTGTGTACAAATAGTCAGCAGAATGATGGATTTTTCATTTCAAAAACATCACATAGATTAGTGCATTGTTTCAATTGAAAAATAACTTTTTCAAAGATTTAGCATATATAGAAATATCCATACGACAATGAGAAAAATAGATAGATATAGGACCCTCCAAAATGTGCTAAAATACAGCTCTCGTTCATCACTCACCAATGGCTGTACAAATGGGAACAGTGGCTTAGCTATACATGGAGGGTCATTTACTGTGTATGCTTAACTATAGTAAGTAAGAATGTAAGTAAGTAATTTACTGAATAAGTCACCAAACTATTTCAAGTACACAATGGATAACATTAAATTTTAAATCTAAACAGTTATAACATTAAAATAGTTTAACCTTTATAACATAAGGATTCAAAATGGTTAACAAAGTAGAGAAGGAACTCTACTACCCCTAGTCAAACTCCCAGGAAACTATTCCTTTCTCCCTGGCTGCCTTATCTGCAAAGATAGCAACTGCTATCTTTGGTCACAAACTGCATGATATCTTGTAGGAGAAAATTCAATTTTCTTTCAAAGTTGCAGTTCCTTGTGTCATTAAGGAAAGGGAATAAATGATTATCTCTGTGTTTAACATACAAGTAGCATTCCAATATGTCATGTGTCAGATCTTCTCCTTCCCCTACCTCACATAGAGTCTATGTAATCTAGCATTGATACCTAGGAACCTGCATCATTACTGCATCATTGTTGTACCATTTGCTTATACAGAAACAGTAAAAGCTGCACAATAATCTCTTTCCCATTGGGAAGAGCAGGTTTTTCTTGAACTAGATTTAATTCTTGCTAGCCATTTCATAGATTTCATAAGCAAAAGAGCTGCTATGTCCATCTATCTTTTAACATCTAATATCCTTTGATGGAAGACATTTTTTTTATATTGGTATTACATACATTTAAAGCCTCCATGTTAAAACCATACTAAATTGGCAGTTTTGAAAAACTGCACAACCAGGACTTGTCAGGGATTTTAACCATCTGTTCATTTAGACAAATCACGGGAAGCCTATCTTCACTCATTTAGTTTAATTTGATCTAGTAATTAAATAGCCAAAAACAGAAACTTTTTTTCCTACTGTGCAAGCAATCCAAGTTCAACTCAGAAGCTTTGTACTAGGAAAGCTCTGGACATTCCCAAAATGAAATTTAAAAAAAAAAACAGTTCTGGGTGCTCTCAATTGTCTTAGTCATAGCCAACCCTCATATTCCTATACTGAAAATCAGTAGAGGCAATATCTGTATAAACTTTCATGACAGCTGTAAGTTAACCTTGGATATCTATAGCTGAGCAGCCCATTCAAAAATTGAGTATGTGCATTTCCTTTCAATTTGTTTCTCAGTATCTGAGAAATCCAGGTTCCTGCAGCTGAAAAAAAAAACAACTATCCAGATAAAGAAAAGATCTAACTCACTCAATTCTGTGACTGAGAATTGAATTCTGTGAGAATTTAAAAATCACTTATTTAATTGCAGTATCCTATCATTGTCTACTATATGTACTAGTAAAAGCTAAATATAGGCTTTTCAGCTACTATAACAGAACCCAATAAATGTGTACATATACTTTTTAAAGTTGAGTGCTCTATATTGAAAGACTGTGATGGAAAGGACCTAAAGTCCTTAAGGAGAGGGAGATCTAGTTGGGCAGCTCATAAGGTAAAATGGCTATAAAGCAAAAAAAACCAAAACAGATACCACTGCACCAAACACCAATTTCCTGGACCTGTACTTTTTTCCAAAATTAGGCCAATTCATCTAATAAGCAAGAAAATTGCTTCAGAGAACTTACTATAACCAGCTGAAAGACAAGCAAAGGGAACTTGCCTTTTACCTTTTAGCATTTCGTTGTAAGAGGACCTGTGTGATCACAGTAGGACTGTTATGTATGTAAGAAGGATGTTCCTTAAGAAATTCTCGATGCTGCAAGACTTATGAAAGCTTTAACCCTGTACAAGCATCATCAACAATATTCATCTTTTCCAACCTACACTTAAAACATAGTCACCGTTATGTTTTCTTTTGTGGTTTTGTTTTGGGGTGTGGTGGAAATAAATTAAGAGATGGTAAGAAAGAGGGTAGGAACTGCAATGTGCTTTAGAATATAAGAAGCCCAGAAATCAGCTTAAATTATTAAGGCCAGAGTTCAACTTAAATCATTTCAAGGAAGTACACTCATCAGTTGTACCATACAACCCATTAGATATATTACTTAGTGAGGCTGTGCATGTCTCAAAAATAATTCAGAAGTACTTCAGACTTCATTCAAGCACAGCACCTCACAGGCATTCATGAAAGCAATCTGACTTTTTGCAGGCTTTTTATTCTAGTCTGAAACAATGGTGCTGTACTTTAAGGAATCCATTCATCAAAGTTAATGCAACTTTTAAAAGTTCCATGGAAATGTGAAAGCCTGCTTTAGTAAACAGCAGAGAGTCGCTATGCTCCAAAGCATTTTCCCCTGAATTGTTTTCAAGCATGTATGCTATTATTCAGTATCCAAGCCAAAACATATAAAGAATAGTAAATACAATCTAAAAAGATAGGCACATCGTATTTGCCCTAAGGTCAATTGGGCTTTATCACTTGAATTCATCCTTTTGTTTCATTAGTTTCAGCTCATACTAAGTCAAAAGCACTTTTCTGTACCAGTGTAAAGCATCCCTGCTTGGATGTTAGATCAATGTCTATAATAAAGTGGAAGAAATCTGTTCTCTACTGGAGTCATGAGAAGTTATAGAGCAATAGAGGTAGGGACTTTATTGCCTTCCTATTTAAGCTAGTGAGTTTCCTAAATGCAATTTGTAGGCCACTGCTTGTCATTGGGCTAGATAGACTCAGTGCTGGAGTAGATGAGCTCTAGCCCTAATCCAGCAAGAGTTCTAATTCTTTTTGTCTTTCTTTGGCTACCTGATTACATCACAAAACAAACACAAAAAAATGTCCTAATTTGGACTGTGATACAAAAAGCATTGTCCTCACAGTCCCATATTTTTTTTCCAGCCACTTTTAACAAATGTACTAGATATATAGCATTGCAATATTACCATGTTCTTTATATGATTGAGATAACTGCAAGAAAAAGAAAATATTATTTTTGGATTCTGAGTATAGAAATCCTGTTCCCATGTTTAGAAAGACAATTACATATGATCAGAACTGTATGCCTCCCCCATCCGATCTCCAATATTGTGTTCTGTTCTAAGCTAAGTTTATGTGCAAATCAATTTCATATCAAAATACTTTTTTTTTACAGACGCCACATCTAGAAACTAAAGACAGGGTCAGTAGGCACAATAGCAAAAGCACTTTGACTTATATACAATCCCTTCTAAGCAGTTTACAGAGTCAGCATATTGCCTCCAACAATCTGGGTCTTCCTTTTATGATCTTGGAAGGATGAAAGGCTGAGTCAACCTTTAGCCAGTGAGAATCAAACTGCTGGCAGTTGGCAGAATTAGTGTCAGCTTTGGAAGCCATATTAGCACCAGAAGCTTCCACACTGCCACATTCTTGAGTGTGGGAAGATGGGAGGGGGGATTTCAGGGAGCATATGTGGTTAGACATAATAGTATTCTTCTTTACAATCAAGGTCATGTTATTCCTACACCTGGCTGAGGAGTAGTAGAGAGGATGATGTCTCAGACTGGAAAGGATGGTGATTGGGGCATGTGATGGAATGATGGGTGCAGGGGTGGATTTATAATTTTTTACTTATTGGAGGAAAACCTAGAACTTTCAGATTTGGGTTTTCCCAGATGTGCTAGAATAACTACTCTAATAAAAGTAAACTTTGAGAAAATGCCTGTCTCTGAGTTTTTAATTGGAGTTTGGTTTTTCTGGAATGTTGACAATTACCCTATAATATTACATTTTAACCACTGTGGCACCATGGCTCCTAATTCTCTTTATTCCATGTATAGAAGAGGAAGATCCAAAAAATAACATCAGATATATGATGATCATACAAAACAAAATATAATTAGTTTCAGAGAGAGAATGCTATACAAAAGCTAAAAAGACACTCAAGCAAACATTTGCCTATGAGAAGGCAATGCCTAAAAGAAGACTGTCCCAACTGCAAAGAATCATTGATATACAACTTTAATTAGTTGTGCCATGCAATAAAGAGCACTCTATACTGCAGCAAGATGACAAATTGCACTATGGATAGTAGAGGTCTTTTCAATGAATTTTTAAAAAAACATAACGCTTGAAGGAAAGCTCTTTCCACTTTGTTTGGATCTGGTTCATTTTAGTTCTGATCGTTATATTAAATGTGATAATCAAAGATCAAACAAGCCATTTAATTGGCAGAAATGGGAACACACATTCTGCATTAGCAGTATAAATGTAAGTTACAAATAAGAGAAACCTGGAAATGTGTTGTGCAAAACTGGCAGAGATAGAGGCAAAAGAATTTGCCTCAATAATCTCTCTCAAATGGGATTGTGTTCAGTCTGTCCTCCAGCCAAGAGTAGACAAGAAGCTGATTAGAAAATATTATACAGTTCAAGTCTGCTGAATACAAAGTCTTATTTCCATGATGCTGAAAGAGCTCATTATTTCACAGACACTGACTGCAACCTTTGAGAATGTCTGGAGGATGAAGTGAGAAATATTGTCTCCTTTTAAAAAGAAAGGAATGTTCATCTATCGTCTTCAGTTAACACCTCAACAACATTAGTCATATTTAAACTAAATGAGGTATTTCCAAAGATGACTGGCCAAACCAATTGGCATGGAATAACTTGGCACCTGTTGTTGCACTATTGTTGTTGCACTATTTATTTAGATTTGTGTCATTCACATTTAACATTGTGCTTCAGCAGTGCACTTTCTTTTGTAGCTTAGAATTGACAGCTCTTATGATTCTCAGAATAGAATAGAATAGAATAGAATAGAATAGAATAGAATAGAATAG
>BLBF01017073.1:2431-18960 GCA_015471245.1 Laticauda colubrina
CTCTCTCTCTCTCTCTCTCTCTCTCTCTCTCTCTCTGTATTTGTGTGGAATGCCTGTCAGATCAGAGGGAATGGTTAATCAGGTTCGTTCTGTCTGTCTGTCTGTCTGTCTGTCTGTCTGTCTGTCTGTCTGTCTGTCTGTCTGTCTATCTATCTATCCCAATCCTTCGTGGAAGGGTTTCTTGCTTGACATTATAACCTAACTCTTTCTAAAGACAAAAAAATTGTAGCATATTCTAGTCATTTTAAAAAAATGTACCTGAATACAAATTGATCCTGTTCTAAAACCTCTGAACTTAATCTTCTCTAATTTGGGATTTTCCTATTAAAGAAAATCTCTGCATGGTTGGCTGTTTCTCTGGCATTGCCCATTAAACAAAAAAGAGAGGCTTAAGATTTTATTTTTACACCATCCCAAATTCATAAAGACTATATCTTAAAAACTTATTTTTATAAATCTGTAGAAAGATTTATTTCTACCGAAAGGAAATGGTTTTTATAAATCCTATCCCTGCAAAAATGTTAAAAGTATTCTTTTCCGCTCCAGAAATCTAAATTTAAAGCAGCTGAAGCCCCTGTCACACTGCACCAACAGATGCAAAGAGGATGTAAAACGGACAAAAAAGCTTGCCATCCGTTGGTTAACGCGATGTATCCGTTCTGTACTCATTGCCTCCATTTTGCTTCCTCTCTATCCGTCCAGCATCCGTTTATGGACGTTTCATCCGCTCAGAAAGTTTTGAGCTGCTCAAAACTTTTATGCAGAAAATGTATCCAATTCATCCGTTCTGCATCCGCTAGGATCTGCTAGGCATCCGTTCTGCATCCGTTAAGCATCCGCTATATCCGCTAGCATCCGTTCTGCATCTGCGCAACTCGCATCTTCTCGGACGCAGGGAGGAAGTGGAACAGATGCAGAACGGATGCAGAATGGATGCCTAGCAGATGCAGCACAGAAACAAAGCATTTAAAATGGAAAAACGTTCGCAGAGGGGACCTATCTCGGATATTAAGGATGTCTACAGGATGCCTAGAGGATGCCTAGAGGATGCAAAGGGACACCTATACTGCCTATAAAAAGGGGAAGCAACTCACCTGCATCTCACTTTCAGACCAGCAGCCCAGCTGTGCAGACCTCTGCAGCCTTCATCTGACTCTTGCTCTTCCACAGCATCCAGTCATGTCCACCGTGGATCGTAACACAGTCCTTTTGGCAGCCACCATCCTTCTGCAACAGTGCGAAGCCATCTACAGGATCTGTGAACTCTACTACGGGAAGAAAAAGAGGCGGCCAAGAAGCATCTGGGTCCGAAGATGGATCGGGAGAAGAGCAGAATACGGACTGTACAACAAGCTGATGGTGGAGCATTCCAGAACTTCATGAGGATGCCTCCAGCCATGTTTGACGAAGTTGTGCAGCGGCTGACACCCAAGTTGACCAAGGCAAACGCCAACTTCCGGCCCAGCCTGGAACCTGGGCTCAAGGTGGCACCTTTCTCCCACCACACCAGGGAGTCCTCCACGCGCTTCACCATGGTTACAATACCTGTCCGCGGGTTCTCTGCCGTGGCACGCTCCACAGAAACCTGCCTGGAGACAGGGACTGACTCTCGGCCGGAAGAGGACTGGCTCTCAGCAGGCTGCCGGAGAGAGAGGGTCGTGAGAGGGGCTGCTGGTGCTCCTCGGTGGCAGATCTCACCCTCCAGGAAGCTGCACCTGGCCATGATGTAGGTCTCTCTGTCCATCAGCTTAACCGTGGCCTGGCCAGATTTCTTCAGGTGCAGCTTCCCATACCAGGTGTGCATGTGCTTCCACCAGTTGAGGAGCACCTCCGAAGTGTAACCCATACTCTCTGCCCTCTCTCTCCAAGCAGCCTGCTTCCTTTTGGTGTCCCTGTACAGCCGGTGTCCCTTCCGCCACAGATAGTCATTCTCTCTCAGCCACTCCAGCACTTCATCCTCGTGTTCCTCCTCAATATAGTATAGCCTCCTCTCCCGTCCCCGCATACGCCTCTTCCTCCCTTTGCCAGGACCAGATGGGCCCTCATCAGAGGAGCTCCCAGGTAGTAGGGGCTGCTCCTCCACACCACCAGCAGCAGCAACACCAGCAGGATCATCATCATCATCATCATCATCATCATCATCACCAGCAGGATCATAGTCATCATCATCAGCAGCAGCAGCACCAGCAGGATCATTATCATCATCAGCAGCAGCAGCACCAGCAGCAGCACCAGCAGCAGCACCAGCAGGATCAGCAGCAGCACCAACAGGGTCAGCAGCAACAGCAGCAGCACCAGCAGCACCAGCAGCACCAGCACCAGCACCAGCAGCACCAGGAGCACGAGTAGGACCAGGAGCACGAGCAGGATGAGCAGGACAAGCAAGACCAGGAGCACGAGCAGGACGAGCAGGACCAGGAGCAGCTTCAGCAGAATAAGCACCAGCAGAAGCACCACTGCCAGGAGCAGCTTCAGCAGAATAAGCACCAGCAGAAGCACCACTGCCAGGAGCAGCTTCAGCAGAACCTCCAGCACCAGAAGAGCGAGCCCGAGCAGCAGAAGCCCCAGTAGAAGCAGAGTCAGGGACAGGGGGCGGGAGGGTGGCCCTGTCCCTCTTGGCAGGGATGGCGGCAGGTTGCTGAGGCTTTCGCTTCTTCCCCATGGTTGTGGGGTTGCTGGCTGGCAGGGAGGCTGGCAGGCACCAAGGCTGGCAGGAAGGCTGGCAGGAAGGCTGGCAGGAAGGCTGGCAGGAAGGCTGGCAGGCAGGCAGGCACCAAGGCTGGCAGGAAGCCTGGCAGGAAGCCTGGCAGGAAGGCAGGCAGACAGGCAGGCACCAAGGCTGGCAGGCAGACTGGCTGGCAGGGAGGCTGGAAGGCAGGCTGGCAGCAAGGCTGGCAGGCAGGCAGAGAGCAAGGCTGGCAGGGAGGCTGGCCAGGAGGCTTGGAGGCAGGCTGGCAGGAAGGCTGGCAGCAAGGCTTGCAGGCAGGAATGCAGGCAGGGCAGGCAAGGACTCGATGTATCTGGCAGCAGGTCTTTCCTCCGAATGCTGGCAACGTGCGAGCTGCTTCCTTTATATCCGCGTGGCTTACGCAATGCATCCCCCCCGCATGCGCAATTAATGCTCGGCATCCATTCAGCCTCTGCTGTGCATCCGCTAGGCTTCCGCTATGCATCCGCTTCATCCGCTGTGCATCCGCTGTATCCATTCCACGTCCGCTTTGCTGAGGTCCCCCGGAAGCCTAGCGGATGTACCATCCGCTCCCATCCGCTTCCATCCGCTGGGTTTCCGTTCCGCATCCGCTTTCCATCCGCCCTGCGTCCTTCCCGCGTCCGTTCCTTTCCGTGTTATCCGTTCCGGTTATGGAAATTTTTGCCCCTTTTGAGAGCGGATAACAACAGATGGAACATTTTGCTCGTCCGTTGTGTCCTTTTTACATACGTTTTGCATCTGTTGGGCAGTGTGACAGGGCCTTTAGATCCAGTTTCTCTGCTCTTGTCGGGCGAGATTCACCTCTGTCACTTTGGTTGCAAACATCATCCCCTTTTATGGGAGAAAAATCCCAGTTGTTTCAAATTAATTGGAGTTACCCTTTAAAAAAATTCTGAATCTGAATGACTTGAGCTCCAAGTTGAAATAGGTTGCCACATATTTGGGCCAAGGAGAAACAGACTATTTACTGAATTACCACATCAGACTCCAGCTAAACCTTGTTGTCAATGTACACGTTCAAATTACAACATATATATTGTTGGAATTTTGAGCAGACAAAACAAAGATATTTTAGCAGGCACCCAACTAGTGGCGGAAGGAAACAATGGGTTATGTCTCGCATCTCAGTGGGAGGTCAATGCTCTTGAGTGTGGCAGATCCTGGTTTCTAAAGACTAGACTGCATAAGGCCCAATCTGGCCTAATTCTAATGATCATGAAAGGAATTATTATTATTAAGGATGAGTTTGGGTTAATATATTTGTACTTGACAACTGATGTCATAAAAATTGAGAAACCGTAGTGAATGCGTCAGTGTGGAGACACTACTCTGTGGAAGTGGCATTCCTGTTTGACTGAAAACTGAAAGAATGTGGGTTTATGGTAATGCTATAGTTTCCCTGGAGCAAAAAGCAGGCAGGAGAAGAATAGTGAACAGCTTGCTTGCACTGTGGAGTGCCTGGGGTCAGGACAAATAGAAGGGAAACGAGACACCAATTAAAGCAGATTCATCTCTTGTTAGTTATTCATTGAGTCATACTGATAAGAATCTTATTAAGACTGCATCAGTTGTCACGGGCAAAGTTATGAATATCTCATAATGGGCTTACTTGCAGAGATAATGTATTTCTTTGTCAGGATTTCAGTGCTTGGACACTGGAAGGGAATTTCATGCAATCCCTTTTGCAGCTCCTCATTTTGCAAGATGCATTCTATATTTAAGAGAAAGTGTTGTGGAGAAATTGTCTCCCATGCCAGCACTGAGTGACAAAGTGAGTGACAAAATAGATCCAGGTGATGGGCCAAATCCAGTCAATATACGTATTCCAACAGGCCAGACCTCATTCTATCCCTGTCATCATTCCACCATTGCTATGCTTTGCCCATTTCTTGATATTCCCCTTTGAGAAAGGAAGCAGCAGCACAGCCAACATAAAATGAATCCTTCTGATGTCCCCACAGAAACATGGGCAGGAGTGACTTCAGTCAGTTTTGGAGGGTAAACAAGTAGAGTGAATAAAGGAGAGCCATTATGAGAAGAAAAAAAAAAGTAATGGGAAAGAAGGGAGTGTTTTGCTTCAGAAGAGCCAACTGGAGGGCCACTTGAAACATGTAAGCCAGAAGATCTTCATCCCTGTTTTATGGATTGCTAGCTGTGAGGTTGTACTTTGATTTTCTTCTTTCTGCCCACTCTAATGAAAAGTGTTCATACTTTGAAGAATATTTCCATTGGGTGATGATCAGGTAGTATTTTTAATAGCATGCTTGAGAAATGTGTTCTTTGTCAAATGTTCTATGAATTGATCCATATCAGCTAAATTAGTGTGCAGAGTGAAAAATGATTATACTTTGGATTTCACCTTTCTCTGAGCTAAGCTCAGAAATTTTGCTTTGGAAATCAATACATTCAGAAATGCATACTTTGAGAGACAATGATACCAGTCCATGTGTATTTCATATCATACATATTGAAAATATATGTTTAATTTATATATTTTTAATTAAAAATCACAGATTAATGTAGAAACTGAACAGAATGGTTCTAGAATTTTCCTACATGAAAATAACATCAATTAAAAATCAGCTAATCTGTTCAACATGCACAAGTGAGCAATGACCAGTTTCTTTTCTTTTTCTTTTTTGTAAATTTTATTTGAGTTTTCACAAAGAAATACAAATAAAACATCTTTTTTGAAAGTAGCATGATCTTTCAGAAAACATCTTTTTTGAAAGTAGCGTGATTTTGAAAGTAGTGTGAAGAAATGATTACATTTCTTTGTACAGACACAAATTCAATTTCATGCTCATTTTTATGTTCAACTCCATATCTTATTACTGTTTTACATTTTCTACATACCTTCTCCCCTCTTTTAATTTTCTTAATTTTATTTTAATTATCTCATCTCGATTCAAATACTTATATTTATACTTTTTGTCTGTCCCGTTTCAATTTCATATTATCTTTTCTCATTAAACAAAGTTTCTCCTGTAGTTGCTGATTGGAGTATGGCACCTTTATATCTTTTAATTTTATCCATTTAACTCTTATTTAAGCTTCAATATATACCTTAAAGTTTTACATTCAATATAATACATAACTTCAATTCGGATTCTGCTTGGTACATTCTTAAAATACACACTATATTCTTTTTAAAAAAAGGATTATAAATATATATAGTTAAAACAACATATTCCATTCCAATTCAGTTCTATCATTAATATTAATATTCATTAAAATCTTAACTTCTTTAACATTACTTTTCAATTAAATGTCATACTTCTATGGGAACAGTTATAAGTTTTCCATAATTAACTCCCCCCCTTCACTTATATTTTATAAAACATTAACAAATCAAAAATGTTCCCATCCCTTCCTAATTCAATTCTCTCATTTACTTTATTTCATTAATTTTATTAACAAACATTTCACAAGATTACAATAGCGATTTTATCTCTCATTTTAATCATACATTGTTTCCACTTTTCTAAAATTATTACTAATACTAATATAACAATACAATCTTATGTACCTTCACAGAATCCCTTTTTCAGTTAAATTTTCACCCATTATCTCTAAATAGGCCCTGTTTCTCTATATCTTGTTTCTGTCCTTTATAACTTCTTTTTCTTTCCTTCTTCCCTCTCTCTCCCCTTTTTACCCCCTTGTCTCTCTTCCTCTATTTCTCTCTTCTGCATTCCCCTCTTCTGTTGCTTTCCAATATTATAGTTATTTTTCAAACTATTTTTCCTTTCTTTGGTTGTTTTTGTTAAGCCTGGGTTCCCCAACCAGGGTTAGGTAGACAAGCTAAACAGAATGTGCAGCGTTAGTCAGATAGGCACACAGATAAATGAGTGAGCTAAGCTTGTATGTTTATTAACATACAGTAAAAATAACAGATACGCTTATGCTATCAAGAATATAGTTTATTCCATTATAAGTTCATGGCATAGTCAAATAACAGTCCAATAGTCATGTATCAAGTAGTCAGTCCATTCAGGGATATTCAGTTAGCAAAGTCCACGTAGAATATCCTATGTCAGCTCACTTACAAATCAGTCCTTTGTTGTCTCTCCCGTTCGAGCAATGCAGTCTTGATTCCAAGCAGTAATCAGGGATCATCAAAGCCACTGCAAGCAAGCTGTAGACTTGCTACTTTTATATTGTTTTCATAACCACTCCCTTAATTGCTATTTCACAGTTAAAGCTGCAGACACTTTAACATACACTAACTATGATTCATAGTTATTATTTCACCTAAACCAGTTAGGGTAAACAATGTTATCCCTAACAATGATAATGATGATTCTGTTGCCTTGCATGTACAATAAGTGCTTCTGTACTACAGACAAATCCCTTGTGTGTCGAATTACACTTGGTCAAATAAAGTTCAATTCAATCCAATTCAATACGGTATTGCCTGGAATAAAAATTATATGCTAGATAAAATTTTCATTTTAAATAACAGAAATTCTTCCCAACAATGACAACTGTAATTGTTTTCATCTCAGCATACCTTTTTTAATTTTGTTCCATCCCTTGACATTATTTTGAAACAACATACAATTTTCATTAGTCAAAATAGCACTCAAATATTTAACTTTTCCCCTCAATTTTAAAACCAGATTTATTCATCAGAAAATCTTGATCTTGTGTTTCAACTTTTTGAGAAACTTTGAAGGATAGGCAGAAGAATTGAGAAAAACTAATGTTATTCCTCTTGTCAAAAAGGGGAAGGGCAAATTTTATTCTTATAATTGAGGACCCAGATAAACACAGTCTGATCGGTTAGACTTTCATATTGCTCTGGTCAACATATTTATAAATAATGGATGAAAATAAATTATTAAATCTGCAAATGTCATGGATGTGGAGGAAACCAAAGAGCAATGTTTCAACACAGAACTTTTATAGTTCAAGAAAATTTGGGATTCTGTGAGAGGCTAAGGGAATAAAAAAGTTTATTTAAACACAGTGCATATTGGATTATTAGAACTTTTGCTCTTGATCATAAGGGGACTTGTGGAAATTGTTTTAACTAACATGTTCTATGGCCTGAAAAAAATTGAAACCATTGGAGTAGAAGATGGGAGGAGCACCTTACAAGCCAAAGATGAGCCAACAACAACAATATTGTATTTTTGTGCTGCATCAACAGAGAAATACTATGAACATTACAAAAAGCAATTGTTTCTCTCTATTTTGTATTGGTCAGATTGTACCTAAAGCCCATGTCACACTGCACCAACGGATGCAAAGAGGATGTAAAACGGACAAAAAAGCTTGCCATCTGTTGGTGAAGGCGATGTACTCACTGCCTCCGTTTTGCTTCCTCTCTATCCGTCCAGCATCCATCTATTGACGTTTCATCCACTCAAAAAGTTTTGAGCTGCCCAAAACTTTTGCGTGGAAAATGTATCCAACTGTCCGTTCTGCATCCGCTACGCATCCGCTACGCATCCGTTCTGCATCCGTTATGCATCCGCTCGGACGCAGGGAGGAAGCGGAACGGATGCAAAACGGATGCAAAACGGATGCAGAACAGATGCAGCACAGAAACAAAGCATTTAAAACGGAAAAAACGTTCGCAGAGGGGACCTATCTTGGATATTAAGGATGTCTAGAGGATGCCTAGAGGATGCCTAGAGGATGCCTAGAGGATGCAAAGGAACACCTATACTGCCTATAAAAAGGGGGAGCAACTCACCTGCATCTCACTTTCAGACCAGCAGCCTAGCTGTGCAGACCTCCGCAGCCTTCATCTGACTCTTGCTCTTCCAAAGCATCCAGTCATGTCCACCGTGGATTGTAACACAGTCCTTTTGGCAGCCACCATCCTTCTGCAACAGTGCGAAGCCATCTACAGGCTCTGTGAACTCTACTACAGGAAGAAAAGGAGGCGGCCAAGAAGCGTCTGGGTCCAAAGATGGATCAGGAGAAGAGCAGAGTATGGACTGTACAACAAGCTGATGGTGGAGCTCAAGAACGAAGACATTCGGGCATTCCAGAACTTCATGAGGATGCCTCCAGCCATGTTTGACGAAGTTGTGCAGCGGCTGACACCCAGGTTGACCAAGGCAAACACGAACTTCCGGCCCAGCCTGGAACCTGGGCTCAAGGTGGCACTCACTCTGTGCCACCTGGCCTCAGGGACCCCCTACAGGAGCATGCAGTACGGCTGGAGGGTGCCACACAACACCATCAGCATTGTGGTCAGAGAAGTGGCCATCATCGAAGAATACCTGCAGGAGCTCCTCCAGTGTCCCTCCACTGATGAAGGATGGAAGAAAGTTGCAGAGCAGTGGTATCAGAGGTGGAAATTCCCACACACCATTGGAGCCATAGATGGGAAGCACGTGGCCTGCAAAGCACCACCCAAGTTGGGCTCCACTTATTTCAACTACAAGGGCTTCTTCAGCATCGTCCTCTTTGCCATGGTCGATGCTGACTACAAGTTCATGTACATCGATGCTTCAGGCAACGGCTCATCTTCAGATGCCCAGGTATACAATGCCAGTGACCTCAAGGAGGGGCTGGAAGGCAACCTCATCATGGGCTTTCCAGATCCAGACCCCCTGCCCAACGACACGCAAGATGTGCCCTACTTCATCGTGGGGGATGATGCCTTCTCCCTCAGAACCTACCTCATGAAGCCCTACACTTCCAGATGCCTCACCCGTGAAGAGAGGATATTCAACTACAGGCTGTCCAGGGCAAGGCGGGTGGTGGAGAACGCCTTTGGCATCCTGTCCAACAGGTTCCAGGTACTTCTCACCACCATGCAGCATCGCATGAGGAGGATCGTGGAAGCTTGCTGCATCCTGCACAATCTCATGCGCACCCGCTACCCGGTCTTGCAGAACAGACTCGTGGACCTCCAACAAGGCAATGGGGACATGGAGCCTGGGGAATGGAGGCAAGGGCGAAACCTGATCGACACTCAGGATGTGCAAGGCCCCAACAGAGCCTCACGTGAAGGGAAGAAGCAGCGCAACCTCCTGAGACACTGGTGCAACTCCCCAGCTGGAGCAGTGGAGTGGCAAGACAGGATGATAGATGATTAATGAGTGCTTCCTTCAGCCTGTCTCATCACACTGATGAGATTGGGCCATGTATGTTGGGTGGCCCTACAATGAACAGGGCGTTTAATAAAGAGTTGTGTTTGTTTTGACATGTGTGGATGATTATTACATTATTATTGATAATAAAGTGCCATAGGTGTGGCATCAGGGAGGGTGGACCATACAGTCAAACTATGCTTGCACTGGAGGCTTATCTATCCCACTGCTATCCTTACCCATCCCACAGCTATTACCCATCCCAAAGGTATCCCTGCCCATCCCACAGCTATTACCCATCCCACAGGTATCCCTGCCCATCCCACAGCTATCTTAACCCATCCCACAAGCATGCAAAGGTTTAAACCATTTCTAAATGTTTCCAGCAAGACTTTATTAAAAAAAAGAAATGAAGCAAGTGTGTGAATCAAAGATAAACTTTAATGAACAACAAGCTGTAAAACAAAAATGACCCAAGTCAACTGTCCAAATAAACTCTACAGGTAGCCAGCTACCCAGTCTCTGGCACTCTTATTGGTCACTCGGAGGTGTGCCCAGTCTCAGGGGTGAAGGGTCCAGGTGCTGGAGTGCTGGTCTGTATTGTCATTGGGGTGCCTGGCCCCAAGAGGACAACAGGGGACGGTGTGTTGAGGAAGCTCTCAGACAGCTGGCTCAGCCCTGCGATGCTGAGAGGTCCTTCCTCCATGCCATGGGGTGTCAGCCCCAGTACTGATGACAGATGTACTGAGGCCAGGCTTGGCTGTGGGGTGGAGGAAGGAGTAGTGTAGTGGGGCAGTCTGGTCTGCAGCTGGGTGAGGACTGGCATGGATGGCATCGCTGTCGTCGGTGGCATCATTGTCATGGCTGGCATCGGTGGCATCAGTGGAACCGGTGGCAACGGTGTCGCCCGATGACTCTGTGCCTGGGCTGGGAAGGGCTGCTGCCTGTGCTGCTGGACCTCCTGGTAGCCGTAGCCTTGGTAGGTGAGGGGCTGTGGGAAGCCTTGGTATGGGAGGGACATCACCTGGGGTGGAGGAGCAGACCTGGACTGGGTGGGAGCAGGTTCCTCTGGGTCTGGAGGGTTGTGAAGCAGCTCCGTGATCCGGTCCTTCACCACCTGGTACTGGGGTTCCTCCATGTTCTTGAGGGTCTGGTTGACATAGGTGAGGAAGAGCTTGCGGTTGGAGGATGAGGAGTCGGTGCTGACCAGCTGAGAGAGGAGATCTATACTGGTGCGGATGGTGTCCCTGATCTCCAGCAGGACAGTGTGGCTCTGCCCCTCCTGCTGTCTGGCTCTCTGCCTTTCTGTGGAGGCGGAGCTGGGGGTGGTGGATGCGGCTACGACTGTGGTGGACTCAATGTCTCTGCTCTCCCACCGCACCAGGGAGTCCTCCACGCGCTCCATCACGGTGACAACAGCTGTCGGCGGGTTCTCCACCGTGGCATGCTCCACAGAAACCTGCCTGGAGACAGGGATTGACTCTTGGCCGGAAGAGGACTGGGTCGCCGCAGGCTGCCGGAGAGAGAGGGTAGACAGAGGGGCTCCTGGTGCTCCTCGGTGGCAGATCTCACCCTCCAGGAAGCTGCACCTGGCCATGACGTAGGTCTCTCTGTCCGTCAGCTTAACCGTGTCCTGGCCAGATTTCTTCAGGTGCAGCTTCCCGTACCAGGTGTGCATATGTTTTCCCCAGCCGAGGAGCACCTCTGAAGTGTAACCCATACTCTCCGCCCTCTCTCTCCAAGCAGCCTGCTTCCACTTGGTGTCCCTGTACAGCCGGTGTCCCTTCCGCCACAGATAGTCATTCTCTCTCAGCCACTCCTCAATGAAGTATTGCCTCCTCTCCCGTCCCCGCATACGCCTCTTCCTCCCTTTGCCAGGACCAGATGGGCCTTCATCAGAGGGGCTCCCAGGTGGTAGGGGCTGCTCCTCCACACCACCACCAGCAGCAGCACCAGCAGGATCATCATCATCATCATCATCATCATCATCATCATCATCATCATCATCACCAGCAGGATCATAATCAGGATCATCATCATCATCATCATCATCATCAGCAGCAGCAGCAGCAGCAGGATCAGCAGCACCAGGATCAGCAGCAGCAGAGTAATCACCAGGAGCCCCAGCAGCCCCAGCAGCCCCAGCAGCCCCAGCAGCCCCAGCAGCCCCAGCAGCACCAGCAGCACCAGCAGCACCAGCAGCACCAGCAGCACCAGCAGGACGAGGAAGACCAGGAGCATGGGCAGTATGAGCAAGTCCAGGAGCACGAGCAGGACGAGCAAGTCCAGGAGCATGAGCAGGATGAGCAGGACCAGCAGCAGCTTCAGCAGAGTATGCAGCAGAAGCACCACTGCCAGGAACAGCTTCATCAGAAGCCCCAGCAGAAGCAGAGTCAGGGACAGGGGGCGGGAGGGTGGCCCTGTCCCTCTTGCCAGGGATGGCGGCAGGTTGCTGAGACTTTCGGTTCTTCCCCATGGTTGTAGGGTTGCTGGCTGGCAGGGAGGCTGGCAGGCACCAAGGCTGGCAGGAAGCCTGGCAGGAAGCCTGGAACCAAGGCTGGCAGGAATCCTGGCAGGAAGGCTGGCACAAAGCCTGGCAGGAAGGCAGGCAGGCAGGCAGGCACCAAGCCTGTTAAGCAGGCAGGCACCAAGGCTGGCAGGCAGACTGGCTGGCAGGGAGGCTGGAAGGCAGGCTGGCAGCAAGGCTGGCAGGGAGGCTGGCCAGGAGGCTTGGAGGCAGGCTGGCCAGGAGGCTTGGAGGCAGGCTGGCAGGAAAGCTGGCAGCAAGGCTTGCAGGCAGGCATGTAGGTAGGGCAGGCAAGGACTTGATGTATCCTGCAGCAGGTCTTTCCTCCGAATGCTGGCCATGTGCGAGCTGCTTCCCTTTATATCCGGGGGGCTTGCGCAATGCACCCCCCCGCATGCGTAATTAACGCCAGGCATCCATTAGGTTTCCGCTGTGCATCCGCTAGGCTTCCGCTGTGCATCCGCTTCATCTGCTGTGCATTCGCTCTGCATCCACTTCATCCGTTCCGTGTCCGCTTTGCTGAGGCCCCCCGGAAGCCCTGCGGATGTGCCATCCGCTCTCATCCACTTCCATCCGCTAGGCTTCCGTTCCGCATCTGTTTTCCATCCGCTCTGCATCCTCCCCATGTCCGTGTTATCCGCTCTGGTTATGCAAATTTTTGCCCCTTTTGAGAGCGGATAACAACGGATGGAACATTTTTCTCATCCGTTGTGTCCGTTTTGCATCCGTTGGACAGTGTGACAGGGCCTTAAATTATTGCTTCCATTTTGGGAGCACATTTTAGTCATGATATTGATAGCACTTAGATTTGTATACTGTTTCACAGTGCTTTACAGGCCTCTGAAAGCGGTTTACAGAGTCAGCATATTCCCGACAATTCCCGGCCCGACAATCTGGGTCCTCATTTTACCAGCTCAGAAGGATGGAAGGTTGAGTCAACCTTGAGCAGGTGAGAATCAAACTGCTGAACTGCTAGCAGCCAGCAGTGAGCAGAAGTAGCCTGCAATATGGCAGTCTAACCACTGTGCCACTATGGCTCTCAATAAACTACAGTTTGTTTGATGGAAAGTAAACAAGATGATGAGGTATCTGGAAGAAAAAGCTTGAGTCAAATGGTTGGTGTCATGGTATATGGAGAAAGGGAGACTGCAGAAAGGAATGACAGTGATTTCAACCATCTGAAGAAATTTTCATGTAGAAGAAGGGGCAGAATTGTTCAGAGTTGTTCCAGAAGTGGTTTTAAATGATGAAAGTGTATTTCATTTGGAAAACTTTGATAAAATTTATTAAGAAATTTAAAAGACTGCTTGAGAAAATGGTGGAATATAGTTAATTACAAGAACAGTACACTTGTGTGCGTGCTTTCTCTGTTTTATATATACCAAAAAGAGTAATTAAAATAAGCTAAATATAAAAAAGAGAAAATCTAATTAAAAGAGAAAATTCTTATAATGTCCATTTAGTATTATATTTAGTATAAGGTTAATTATAAGGTCAATTTAGTATTAATATAAAATAATACAATCCTTAGCTAATCATTAAATCTAGGATATATTGAAATATATCACTTCATCATTTCATTTGGGATATCAAAACTTTTCAGAAATAGATAGCAAATTCATATTTGCTACATTTTCTCTTTAACATTCAGGGAATAAATTTCTTTGCTGTTATGTAAAATCACCCTCTTTGTTGTATTCCAAGTTTGGGAAGCCCAAACTCTTAATAAAATCACAATTCCATGTTTTAAAACTGTAGTTGAACATCACACTTACATCTTTTGCTATATAGTATTATACTAATGTATTTTATATAATATTAATATATCCTGTAATTTGAAAACAAAAAATAAAAAACTATACTTGAACAAGATATGAAGTAAAGGGTTCTGATTTTTTTGTTTACAATGTTTATAGTTCCATCTCCCCAATCTGACATGAATACTTTTGAAATGGGGGTGCGTAGACAGTGTCTGAATAGCCATTTGTAAGGGATGCTAAAATGGATTCATGTATTGGACAAGGTATAGACAAGATCAGGGGTGTCAAATTTGCATTGTCACATGACATATCCCAACTTTTTCCCCCTTTGCTAAAACGGACATGGGCGTGGCCAGCCCATGACACATCTATCCTGTAGACTGTGAGTTTGACACCCCTGGACTAGATGATCTTAAAGTTACCTTGCAATTCTTACATTCTGTAACTGTATGATCCAATGAGTGCCTTATACTTTGCTCAATTGACGATAAGTGAAGTGCATTTAATAGTGATTGCAGCCTCCTTGCAAAGAGTTCTCTGCATACTAACTACTTAATGCTTTCCCTAATGGGAGCAAGTATAGGAGGTTAAAATGCTATTGTGGCAGGCTCCAGTGAAAGGCTTGCAAAGTAGGATCTGGTAAGATTTATTTTAGCCTGTGAATGCCCATGGAGAGCCAGGTATGGATAGCAGATACTTATGTGTTTTAAGTAATTGGCATTGCAGAAATTCAGTAGGGAGTTGATAGTCATAAACATCCTTGCCAATGGGCCAACAAAATCCAACACTTTTGGAGGAAACCAAGTTAGAGGAAACCACAATGTGCCACTTTCAGTCATTCAATGTAGCAAGTAGCAGAAATAACCCAACCACTTTTACAGAGAGGAAATTCATAGTTAATTCTGATTCCTGAGCTTTAAATCTGGCAGTTATCTGTTTCCTCTATCCCATTTATAAAAATCTTCAATTCCCATGTTACAAATGCTTTTATGTTCCTAAAAGCATTTTTGAAATCTTTCATCTGTGAAAGTATCTGAAGTTGGGAATAAAGTTATTGCAGAGTGCAAGATCAAAAAGGCACAGGAAGACAATGGGAAGAATCTGTAAAGCCCAGCATTCATGCCCCACCCAAATGCAGAATAGAGGGGGGGGGGGACCCACTTCACAGCTCAAAGACTAGCACTTTCAAATCAGCGGGATTCCTAAACTGAGTTTATACAATATTCTAAACTGTTGCAAAGCTGACTGTTATTTTCTTCATAAAAAAGCTGGTATATTGATATATCTATTAAATAGAGGATGAAATGTGTACAATCTCTCATGGTAGCCCTGTCACCTTATTCTATAGTTGTGTTGTCCTTCTTATCCCCGCTAATAATGCAGATTATTAATGCCTAATAAGCAGCTAGGTCAAAATTAGCTTTTTATGGACTGTTTAAGAAAGTTTTGCTGCACTTAATTGGTCAGCTCTGCTTTGTCAGTGTCTTTCTGGAAGCAGATCTGGATTTCTGCAATTAATCTCAGGGTTACATTGAAGGAAAGCTGTAAATCAAATCAAAGCAGGATCCTTATAATGCTGAATCTGCAGACATATCTATTTAAACCAGTGAACTGATTTGTTAAGTTCTTATATTTTAGAAGTCTTGATTTAGTGTTTTTTTTTAAGGAATGGTAGACAGAGCTTTTTCAAAATCAAGTCCTGGTTCTAAGAAAGTGCCATCCTTATTACCCTGAACATTTCTGATCTTAAGATGGATGTGGAGACTTCCTTAATATACTGTATAAAGAGGGTAGGTGGGCTTGTGTTGGAATGCCATTTATGACTAGGGGAAAAACAGAGAAGCAAAGATGGGATATGAGCCTCTCTGATTCTGCCTGGTAAGAAGAAGAATGGAAATCTGCAGCAATCAAAAGTTGATAACAAGGTGAAACTGTAAAGAATGTAAATAGAGTGCTGTGTATGTTAATGGTTGTGTTAGCTTTGCTGGTGGAATTTTTTATGTCATAAATATCACAAATGGATGTGATGAGAAAATACTTCTATAGTTTCTTAAATGGTTCCCCAATGATTTCCATGTTAATTTATAATGAATTGGATAAAATGGTAAAAACTCAACATCTGGCAGTTAATTTAAAATGATTTTTAAAGAACAAATAGGAAGACACAACCAAGTAGGAAGCATTCTGAAGACAAGACTGAAGAACAAAACTTGACTATATATGTGCATTGGTAAGACACCAATGACAGATGATGTGCCAGAATTCATACATAGGGCTACAAAATGATTTCCCTAGAATAGGTAGGAATTAAATAAGTATACAAGGTGATGGTGGCAGTAAATTAGGGATTTCTTTACAATGGATTCATAGTGAGATGATCAGTAGCTTGAAACAAGTTTAGTTAGCTTTCATGTGTTTCAAGAAAGTAAATTCCTTCCTTCCTTCCTTCCTTCCTTCCTTCCTTCCTTCCTTCCTTC
>BLBF01017074.1:0-11069 GCA_015471245.1 Laticauda colubrina
TAGAATAGAATAGAATAGAATAGAATAGAATAGAATAGAATAGAATACTTTATTGGCCAAGTGTGATTGGACACACAAGGAATTTGTCTTGGTGTAAATACTGTCAGTATATCAGTATACCAGTATATCACACAAGGTAGGGAGTTTTTGTTCCAGCATTTCCCAAGTGGTTGTGTCTATGTCAAATGATTTTAGGGAGGCCTTTAATATGTCTTTGTAGTGTTTTTTTCTGCCCTCCATGTGAGTGTTTTCCATCAGAGAATTCCTTGAAAAGGAGTTGCTTGGCTGCCTGCTCATCCAGCATACAGATGACATGGGTCTGTGCTCTCATCAGCAGTGTGTGGACTGATGTAGTCATTCTCAAGAGAAAACTTTAGTGTCTGGTATTTTATCTAACCACCTGGTACCTAATATTCTGCAAAGACAAGTCATGTGGTAATGATTTAGCTGTCTTAATATGCCTTTGGTACATGGTCCATGTTTCACAGGCAGACTGAAGGGTAGGGAGTAATATAACTCCGTAGACCTTCAGTTTTGTGGGTGGACTAATTCTTTGCAATTCTTACACAATGAAGCAGTCTGCTGAAAGCAGAACTTACCTTTGCTATTCTGTATCAATTCTAACTTCTGTATCAATGGTCACTGCTTGAAAGTCAGTGCTGCTGACTTTGAATTGAATGCTGACTGGGTAATTGAATTGGCTCACTGCCTGTAGTTTCTGTCCTTTCACTGTGATTCTGGACACTATATTTGGTACATGAGGACCAAGCTGTTGCATAACTTTAGTCTTTTGAATATTGATGTTAAGTCCAAAGTTGTCATAAATCATAGAGTATTTGCCCTGGAAAAAATGACTCCTGGTGGCACAGTGTTAAAATGGAGTATTGCAGCCTAGAGTTCGATACTGATGGGGCTCAAGGTTGACTTAGCCTTCCATCTTTCCAAGATTGGTAAAATGAGGACCCAGATTGTTGGGGTAAATATGCAAATAATGTTTCTAAATTGCAAATCACTGAGTGCTGTGTGGTATATAAGTCTAAATACTATTACTATTGTTATTGCTATTTATTCATACTAACTTGCATCTCTGGCTTGGAACCAGCATTAAGAGTGCAGTCATTGACAAAGAGGAAAGCTCCCAGAGCAGGTTTCTTTATTTTGGAAAAGCTTGAAGCCTATTCAGGTTGAAGAACTTCCCAACCACTTTGTATTTAAGGATAATTCCAGCAGGAGTGTCCTGAAAGGCACAATTCAGCATGGCAGTAAACATCATGCTGAACAATGTGGATCCCAGCACACAGCAAATTTTATAAGACGGGCTCTAAACAGTTTATGTGTAAAGTGTATGTGTGCACCCACACTATCTCAAACATAAATCCTCTTCCAAATGTCCCAACATCTAGCAGCAGATTCTTCACCACAAATATGGAATAGCTGCTGATCACTCAGTGTCAGTCCAATTATACTGAGAGCCTTTTCATTATCCTGGTTAAAGTCATTCATTTTCTTTTTATCTTCATCATGCAATGGATCCCAAGCTGTAACATTCGTTGGACTATTTACTACAGTCCATAATTCTTCTTTACGCAGAAGTAGGCTGCACTTTATAGACCAGAAAACATAGTTTGTTCCATCCAACCAGGTTATCTGGGATATACTGGTTGACTGTACTTGTGCCATTGGTAGTTTAACAATAAACCACAATCAGCTGTCTGAATATGAAACTGAATATTCACACTGATTCTCAATATCTTTCTGGGACCATAATCAATGTTATAATATGTACAGAATAAGCCTTGAGGAACAAGGATATGCACATGGAAACATTTATGAGAGTAGTTATGAATAATTATTCAGCCACACAGAGATCCACTAAATTGAGTTAACGTTTACTTTAAGAAATAGCACAGTCCAATAAATGGTCCAGGTCATATACGTTTAACAATCCAAAGAATATCCAGTTACAAAATCTTCTTACAGGTTGCCTTCTTCATTTACAGTAAACAAAGATATCAAAGTATAAGCACAGCATAAATACAACAGACAACCTTAGATGGCAACAGAATGGCAGAGAGACAGAATGTCAGAGAGACAGAATGTCAGAGAGAGCAAGCCATGATCTCTAGCTTCCTCTTATGGTAATTTGCAATATAATCAACCAACCAGAAGATAGTATAAATCAATACAGTTATTTTGTCTTAAAGCTACAAACATACATTTTTGGTTTATATATTGCCAACCCAACTAATTGGTGTACAGATTCCTAACATTCTCCCTTTGGGTTGGTCAATATAGAATACATTACATCTTTAAACCATAATTCTTACCACACTCTTTATGCTTAATTGCACCTTGAGCTTTTGTGAAATGATCTGCAATATTATGTTCAGTCATGCAGTATTTTAACTGAGTTAATTTATTTTGAATACACTATCTAATGTTCAAATATCCCAAATCAGTATGTTTAGACCTTGTTTTAACAGCTAAATTAGTAGCCATACTAATTACAGATTGATTGTCTTCATAAACAATAAACGGATCACGTACAGTAATTCCAATATCCTTCAACAATTGTTTATAATATATCAGTTCTGTACACATTAATGATAAACATGAGAATTCTGCTTCCATAGTGGATAAACTAATATGCTGTTGCCTAATAGACGTCCATCCTATTAAAGCATTACCCAACATTACCACTATACCTGATGTTGACTTACAAGTCATTATATTAGTAGCAAAACTTGCAACAGCATATGCAGTTAACACTAATTCATTACTTGGTCCTAAATATAATGAATAATGGATTGTGTGTTTTAAAAACCTAATTATTCGCTTAGCTCCTTGCCAATGCCTTTCATTTGGTTCAGCATTATACCTAGCCAATTGGTTTACACTGTAAGATATATCTGGTCTAGACCAATTACCCAGATATGACAGACTACCGATTAAGGATTGATATATTTCCGTATCAAACATAGGACTTTTAATATCACTATGTGTAAATTCCTTACTAATTGGTGTCTTAGCAGATTTACAATGCTCCATGTTATAGCATTTTAATAATTGGCTAATCTTCTTGGCTTACACAATTTTAAAACCTTTATTCATTTTCATTATATCAAGACCAAATAATGCTGAACTTCCAGTTTTGAGCTTCTTCAGTGACAGACCGAAACCTCTCTCTGAGGCTTCAATCCATGCTCACCGCTGGAGCGCCCTGAGCCAGCTGGTTTTGGGGCTAAGCCGCCCCGTAGAGGTGGTGAAGAAGGGGGAGACTGCTTGCAGGGTTGAGGAGAGCCGCATCTCTCCTCCCCGGCCGGCCATTACTCCCTTTCCCGAAGGCGGTTGCAGCGGTGGTCAGAAATGGCCACCACAAAGAAGAACTTGACTGGGAAAGAATGTGCAGGAGGAAGTTTTGGTTGACCAGGTCAAACAGCAAAAGCAACAAATAAGGTGCTCTGGAATTTAAACTTAACAACATTGTTCCCAAAGAAGATCTAGAAGCTGCGAAGGAGAGAGAGAAGGGAAAGGATTAGGTTTTTTCTTCCCTTCCATATACTAACAGCTAAGAGACTTAAGCAAGAAATTGAAAAAAAAAATCCACTTTGACATTAATAGGCTGAAAATAAAAGTCAAAGGGATAATAAAGATTTGTGGACATTTAAAAGTTTTTAAAAGCTGGAAAGGAGAAAAAAAAGAATACAAGGGCAGGATCTGAAAAAATGGAGAAGACTGCCTGGAATTAAGGAATGGAACTATACTTAAAAGTAAAATTTTAATAAGATTCTTCAAAGATACATTTTAATGGAAACTTGGTAACAAAATAATAGAACCCCAGGAAGATAAAGTGGAAAAAAGAAGCAAGTAGTAACAGCCTTGGATTATTGGATTATTTGGTGATTTTTGGTTTTTGCAACTAGACTGACTAAAATTAACTGGGTGGTTGTTTAAAAGTTTATAAATAATATATTTTAAAAAGTTTATAATAATATAAATCAATATAGTGATTTTGTCTTAAACAAACAACATTTTTCATTTATATATTTCCAACCCAACTAATTGGTGTACAGATTTCTAACATAGAATTTATGATTTTGCACCTGATACTACTAAAGTTGGCAAGTGGCAAATGTCGTGTCAATAGACTTGCAATTTTTGCAGAAACCACACTGACAACAGGATCTGCTTCTGATGAATGAAAACATGATGTACTGTCACAGAATTCTTGCAAGAATTTTTCCTTTGATGGAAGCAGCAAGATATGTTGCTGCATACTTGTTGATTATCCTTCTTCTTTTAATGATTAATAATGGATGCATGCATCTGAAAAACTTGAATAACTTGTTGAGTTTCTCTGTATATACCAGATCATTGTAGATTACTTCAGGTTTGATATCTGCCCTTAGGGTTTTGCTGCTGGATAGCTTTCATGGTTTTAGCTAATACTAGTAAAATGTCAAGAAAACTACAGGTTGTAATTTTGATTCAGATATTAATTGGACTTAGGTCAAATCCTGAAGGCCAGGAATATCTTGGAAAATATTGATGAAAACTATTCCCTTTAGACAAACTTTTAAGCCTATGAATATTTACAGTAGAAGGGGTGTTCGGAATTAATAGTCACTTAACAGTTTGGTTGGAAATATATAAACCAGGATAGACATTTAATACTGTCTCTTTAAGGGAATGCTAAAAGTGTAATTGAGTGTGGTTCCTCAAACGGCCATAAGATGAAGTCAGAAACCTGGGTTGTTAGTTCTGTTGTTGTTAGTTGCTAGTTGCTAGATGTTCTGATGTTCAGTGTTCTTGGTTCCTGCATTTTTCCCTACTGACTGTTGCTGATCATCATTCTTCTTGGATTGCTGTAAGTCTGTTACTGAACTGTGTATGATACTGGACTTTGTTATTTGGATTATCCCTGGACTGAAGACTGATTGGTTTAACCATGTATGATTTGGACTGCCAGTTGGACTTTGCTTAACCGTTTACTGGAAGTAAAACCTACATTTTACTATTCAGTGTATCTGTGTGCTGGTCATGTGTTATTCAGAACCACTCTCACTACATTTCCTTGTGTGCACTCATTCTCTAAGTGGGGAATTAACTCAACACTGGTTATGGGCCCAGATCATACCAGGCTCAGATAAATGAGAGTTAGTGTGAATACACCGTACCGTATACAGATAGCTGTTTACTGTTTAATTGTGGGTTACTGTCCTGGTAAAGATGGCACAAGACCTTTCAACAAGTCTATCACTGATAACCCAGTTGAACAGAACAAACTATGTTTCCTGGTCTATGAAGCACAGTCTACTTCTTCATAGAGAAGGGTTATGGGTTGCAGTTCAAGATCCAATGGATGTAAATGCTTGGGATCCAGATAATGAGGATGGTGCCAACAAGTTAGCTAACTTTAAATGGAACAACGAACAAGCTCTTTGCATAATTGAACTAACACTGAGTGACTAGCAGCTAGTCCATATTCATGGAGAAGAGTCTGCTTGTAGGTGTTGGGAGAATTTGAAGAGAACTTATGTTCATGACAGTGTAGGTGCACACATACATCTTACACGTAAACTGTTTAGAGCACGTCTTCTGAAAGGTGGAGATATGTTAGCTCATTTGAACTTCATGAAAAGAACTTTTTAAGAGCTACATGAAAAGGAACTGATATTTTCAGAGCTGCATCTGGTTTACATCATTCTGTCCTCATTGGATGAAAGTTATGATGATTACGTATCTTAACTGGAAGTCCTGCCCAGAGATAAACTGACATTGATTGACATAACTGGAAGGTTGTTAGAAGAGGCAAGAAGACGGCTGGATAGGGACCAACTGAGAAAGAAACAACCACAAGAAGAGGATTTGTGTTCAACTGCCTATACTGTTAGGAAATGTTTTTCTTGTGGGGCTAGGGGACATATGGCTAGATTGGGTAAGAAGGAAAAACAACAGAATAATGGTAATCACCAGAAGGCTAAGAAGAATACTAATTTAGCTATGTCTAGCAATTCAACTGTAAACCATGATTTGTGGGTAGTTGATAGTGGAGCATTGCAGTGCATTACTAAAAATAGAGGGAGGTTTGTAATGATGCCCATGAGTAAGCAACATGTATCATTGGCAAATAGATGGAAGATGAAAGCATCTGGTGAAGGTACTGCATATTGTTCATGTGTAAATGAGCATTTAGCTATATTATATGTACCTAAACTGAAATTTAATTTATTATCAGTAAGGGCTTTAGTTAATCTTGGTTATGTAGTAACCTTTAGAGGAGATAACTGTATAATAGAGAAAGAGGGTAAAAGTATGACTGCTACTTTAGAGAATGATTTATATGTGATACATGATGACCAATTGCAGATGGTTAACTCGGCTTATAACAATGTTAAGCCACATGATGAATGCATACATTTACTGCATAGATGTCTGGGGCACATTAATTTCAAAGTGTTGAAACAAACTGTTGAATTGTCAGAGGGAGTAAATTAAAACCCTGTAGTAAGTACTTAAACTGTAATGCCTGTAACCAGGAAAAAAACAAGATTACTCCAGCAAACAGACTTAATGGGTTTAAGACCAAAGAAGCTTTAGAGGTTGTGTTTGCTGACATAATTGGTCCCAAAAAACCAAGTTTAGGGGGTGCCTGCTATTTTTTGAGTATAATGGACCATTACTCATGGTATAATGGACATAATGGTATAATGGACCTTACTCATGGTACGGTTTCTTCTATTTAATGAAAAACAAAACAGAAACATTCCAACATTTCTTTAATTGGCTCAGGTTTGCAGAGAGAAAAATGAAACATAGGGTAATTACTTTAGTTACTGATAACAGGACTGAATTTATTAACAATAGATTCCAAACTATACTAAAATTGGCTGGTGTCGAGCATAAACATTCTGCACCACAACATAACTCATTTGTAGAACGAAGAGGATACAAACATGGCTTGACATGTTGTAATATGGCTTGATGTTACAAGCCATGGCTCGCACTATGTTATCTGATTCAGGTTTGCCTGAAACACTGTGGGGAGAGGGCATAATGTGTAGCAACCATGTGTTAAACAGTGTGGTTAACACAACAACTGGTGAATTGCCATTCACTCAGTGGCATGGCAGAAAACCAAATTTAAGTTATCTACACACATTTGGAGCTCCAACATGGGTGCATATTCCCTCACAAGTAAGACTAAAAGGGCAACATAGAGCTAAGAAAATATTTTTTGTATGTTACGAGGCCAACCATAGATCGTTTAGATTTTAGGATCCAGGCACAGCTCATGTTTACTGTAGCGCTAGTGCTAAATCTCTTGAGCACTTTGGGTGGCTTAAACTGGAACAGGAATCCAGCAATGATGTTGTAATTAACAAGTAGTCCCTAAAGGGGACCCCAAGTAGTCCCTAAAGATGAAATAATTAAACCATCAATAGCCATTAAAGAGGAAGAACAGGCACAGGAGAAAGAGGAAGAACAGGCACAGGAGGTGGAAGAACAGGAGCAGGTGGCACAGGATAGTCCACCAGTAAGCCCTGTATTACTGCGACGTTCAACCTGAGTAACACAACCACCTGATAGACATCAGGCAAGTATTATATACCAAGTGAATACAGTTCCTGGTAACTATAATGAACTGAAACTGTATCCTGCTAAGAATCAGGCTGCTTGGCAGGAAGCAGTGGATAAGGAAGTGAAATCCTTACAAAGACTACCACCAGGTGAACATGCCATAGGGTATAAACAGATTTCTAAACTTAAGACTAGTGTGGAAGGGACTGTTACCCATAAAGCCAGGTTAGTAGCACAAGGGTTCAATCAGACAGCAAACGACGACAATGAGATGTTTGCACCTAGTCTGAAGGCTACTACATTATGAGCAGCATTAGTGTGGGCAGCTAAAGAGAAACACATTATAAATGATTTAGATGTAGAGATGGCATATCTGCATGCAACACACTGTATTTTTAAAGAAAACTTTAGGAATCAAAAATGATAATACAACTGATTGTTGGAGATTGAAAAAGAGTCTTTATGGCTTGAAGCAATCAGGATATGAGTGGAACCAGTGTATAGTTGAGGAATTAACTAACATAGGTTTTGTAGCTGGCATGGCTGTTCCATGTTTATTTAAAAAGGAAAGTGATGGTGTAGTTTCATTGCTGCTATTGTTCAATGATGACATAGCATTAATCACCAAAACTGAGCAAGAAGCTACTGAGATAATTTCACTATTAGAGAAAAAAATTAAGATAAAATTTAGGTGAAATAAAACAATATCTTGGTTTAACGATAGATAAAACTAGGGGAGGCTACAAAATCTCATAGGCAGATAAAATTAATCAGTTACTAAAGAATTTTAAAATGGAACTTTGTAAACCAGCTAAAACACCGATGAGCCAGGAGTTTAGCCACAGTGATGCTCAAAGTCCCATTTTTGATAAAGATATTTATCAGTCCTTGATTGGTAGCTTATCTTATCTCAGTAATTGGTCGAGGCCAGATATAGCATACAGTGTTAACCAATTAGTAAGTTTAATACTGAGCCAACTAAAAGGCACTGGCAAGCTGCTAAGCATGTGTTAAGATATCTGAAACAAACAATGCATTATGCATTATATTTGGAGCCTAAGGATGAATGAAGTTTAACTACATATGCTGATGCAAGTTTGGCATCAGACATAAATATAGACATAAATACACATAAATCTATGTCAGGTATTGTAGTGTTATTAGAAAAAGTGTTGATTGGATGGAGGTCTATTTGACAGAAACATCTAAATTTATCAACAATGGAGGCTGAATTCTCATGTTCAACTTTATTATGTACAGATTTAGTTTATTATAAAAAACCATTGATTGATATGGGAATTGATGTACAGATTCTATTGTTGTTTATGAAGACAACCAATCAGCAATACAGATGGCTTCCAATCTTGCTATAAAGACAAGATCAAAACACACAGATTTAAGATATTTAAATGTGAGACAATGTGTACAAAGTAAAATGATTAAACTGGAGTACTATATGTCAGAGAATAATATTGCAGATCATTTTACAAAAGCCCAAGGCTCTGTAAAGCATAAGGCTTGCTGTGAACGATATAGACTTATAACTGTTATATATTGTCCTACCCAAAGGGGAGAATGTTAGGAATTGATAGTCACCTAATAGTTGGGTTGGAAATATATAAACCAGGATAGACATTTAATACTGTCTCTTTAAGGGAATGCGAAAGATGTAATTGCATGTGGTTCCTCAAATGGCCATAAGATGGAGCCAGAAACCTGGGTTGTTAGTTCTGTTGTTGTTAGTTGCTAGTTGCTAGATGTTCTGATATTCGATGTTCTTGGTTCCTGTATTTTTCCCTATTGACTGTTGCTGATCATCATTCTTCTTGGATTGCTGTAAGTCTGTTACTGAACTGTGTATGATACTGGACTTTGTTATTTGGATTATCCCTGAACTGAAGACTGACTGCTTTAACCATGTATGATTTGGACTGTTTGTTGGACTTTGCTTAACTATTTAACTGGAAGTAAAACCTACATTTTACTATTCAGTGTATCTGTGTGCTGGTCATGTGTTATTCAGAACCACTCTCACTACGTTTCCTTGTGTGCACTCATTCTCCTAGCGGGGAATTACCTCAACAAGGGAGAAGGGGCTTACTTTTTAAAAATTACTTTGTTGTACTTTATAATTGATTTTGTATCTGTATCACTCACTGGGATGCCTTATCACCATCTCAAATAACCTCTCAAGCAGTTTAAAATAATCAAAGTATTTAGGCCACTAAACATTTTCTAACCTTTCAAATACTGCACAAAAGCAACCTTTGTTGTGTTCATATTGGGAGATATTAAGTGTACATTATTAGGAATGTAATGTGCAAGACATAAAATTTTGTTGTAGAAATATTAAACATTTCTCACATTAATTTGCTTGCTTTCTTCTCTTCCAATTATTATGAATTTCCACTATTTCTATCAATGCTTAAAACTCTGCTTTTTCTTACACAATGACCAGTAATTGTTCTGTTTATTTCTGAATTACCACGCCAAATTTGGCCTCTTTATTAATCTCCAAGAAAGAAAAAGGTGACTTGGTCTATGGCAATAAAGCTAATATTATGTGTCATGCATGAGGTTTAGGCATCTCCTTCTTCTTTCCTTTCTCCTATGTCTTCATTTTGATAAAGCTCTAAGTTTTGGCAATCAAATATTACCTGTATAATTTGGCTTTGTGAGTTGCTCTACTCTGGTTAACTTTGTCAATACATGCAGTGAATGGAATAGAATACAATAGAATAGAATAGAATAGAATAGAATGGAATGGAACAGAATAGAATTCTCTATTGGCCAAGAGTGATTGGACACACAAGGAATTAGCCTCTGGTACATATAAGCAACAAAGTGATAAATCATTCTTAACTCTTGATGAATGTATCTTTTCTTTTATGTATACTGAGAATATTTGTACCAAAAAAAAATTCCTTCTGTGTCCAACCACACTTGGCCAATGAAGAATTCTATTCTATTCAATTCTATAAGATACAATCAGCAAAGTGATCATCATAAGATACCAATAGGAATAGGTAATAGGAAAGATAGAAGGATAATAGTGACACAGTCCTACTATGTGGTTAGATATTTATCCTCTGGCACTGATATATTCCCATCTTAACCAAATGACCAGCAAGTAAAGGATCACTGGATGGTCCAATTCACTAGAACAGGAGAGACTGTTCTATTTTAGCTGAAGTCCCAAAATCTCTATCTTAAGCCCATGTCACACTGGCCAATGGATGCAAAAAGGACACAGAGGATGAGCAAAATGTTCCATCCCTTGTTATCTGCTCTCAAAAGGGGCGAAAATTTGCATAACCGGAGCGGAAAACACGGACACGGGGAGGATGCAGGGCGGATGCAAAGCGGATGCGAAATGGAAGCCCAGCGGATGGAAGCAGATGGGAGCGGATGGGAGTGGATGGCACATCCGCAGGGCTTCCGGGGGGGCCTCACCGAAGTGGACACGGAACGGAAAGAGCAGATGCAGA
>BLBF01017081.1:0-10355 GCA_015471245.1 Laticauda colubrina
ATCAGCTCAAAGGAACAATCCTCACAGTGATATATTATTGTTTTTTTTGGGGTACATCTGACATCAGGAAGGATGCTAAATTCTGGCACTGCCCACTATCAATCTCTTTACTAGCTTACACTGACAAATAATCAGACAGCTGCCATTTTTATTTTCTGTTATGCCTCTGGAGCTGTTAACAATTTTCTATCACCTTCTGGAACAGTGACAACTTTAAATGTTCCTTGGTAAGTCCACAGTATCAACATTGGAATAGGAAATGTTGAACTGAAAAGAGAGAAAAAACTTGTTTATAAGGAAAGGATGAAAATTGACAAGCACGACACATTAGCAGAAAAAAATGAAGTATTGAAGTTGCTCACAACTCAATGTCAAAGCACCGTAATACAGAAATAATTCCAAAGAGATTTTTAAAATGTTTATAATCTTGGAATAGAGATTCGGACTCATAATTATTGTTAAATAATATTATTAGGTCCTATTTATTTGAATTTCTCTTCTGTCCTATGTGTCAGATGTTATTAGCCTTAGGTGTGCTGAGATACATTTTTGAAAGTAAGGCATTGTTTTAGATCCATAGAGGAGAGAGCTGGAACTGGCTTAAATGTTTTTCTTTTGCTTCTTACCCTCTCCCCTCCCCAATTCTATTCCTGCATTTCTTGGATTCTCCCTTTAGGATAGTTGTACAAATAAATGTACCTTCACATTTATGGCTCTTTCTACTTCCTTTCCCAACTGTCCAGAATATCATGTTCTCGATAAACAAAGGCTGACTAAAAGATCAATGAAACTTGGTCTGGTAAAACTCCAGACTGTACAAGCATGTCATTCTGAAGAACTTTATTTAAAAAGAAAACGTGAAGGGCATACACATGAGCTGGAAATCTTGGAACACAAGATTGTTCAGGAGAATGAAAAGCCATAAAGGTAAAACATATCTCTCTCAGGATCATTAGCATTTAGTCAATGTATAAGAAGACAAAGAGGATTAATACAACTGATTTTGAATGGGATTATTTAATTCAGTTACTTTAAAAAGCAGTGGATGCTCTCAAATTGAGGCTCCCATTATTTTGGATTTCAGCTACCATTAACCCCAACCAATATGGACAATGGTGGTGTCTGTGAAAGCTACTGTCCCAAACATCTGGATGGCAACATATTGCCTATCTTTGCTTCATTTGGTTAATTCAATTTAAAAGTGAATTCCATTTCTAATCAGTTTTATTGAACTATTAGGATAGGAATGCCTGAAAGTCTCAAGTGACGTCCAATCTCTTACCCATCATTTGCAGAGAGACATCAGTGGAAAATGTCCCATCTGTGAGTGGTTCATCTGGGTATCCTGGATTGTAGTATAAAACCTGAAAGTTCCTGTCCTAAACAGGATTTGGCTTGTTGCTTCCAATCCTTGCTTTAACTAGAGAGTCTTTAGATCAGGAGTATCAAACTCATGTCATCATGGTGTCTTCATGTGACATATCATGATTTTTTTCTCCTTCGCTAAACTGGATGTCAGTGTGGCCAGCACGCATCTGGCCCACAGGGTGCAAGTTTGACAGCCTTGCTCTAGATTAAGTAGAGGTTTAATTCTCACTGTGAGAAGAAAGTCACTCTGAGAGTGAGATGGGCAGTTCCCAAATTTGATAAAGAAATAAAATAATTTTCTTTAAGAGGAAATCTAACTGTCCATGTGAAACCACCCAAAAGCTTTATTTACACAATCCACTAATACATAGTTTGCTTAATCTCGGATTTATATCGGTCATTGTTCATTCTACATGTCACACTGAATCATTATCATGCTAACTGCATTCATAGTTTACATTAACTCACAAACATTTTGTTGTGTCATTCCAGCTGCCTAAAAGTAAGGCAAGGGGGAACAAGTGACATAATATGTGCCATTATGTCATTGTAGAGTTGACATGAATGTTGCTTTGATTCTGGATTATAAAGCAAGAAATATATAAATATGACACAAATAATGTATACAGTGTCAATAGATAAAATCCAGGTGGTCACTTGGACATCAGAATGATTTGATACCATCTGATATATTATGTAACAGTTGTGTGAATATATGAAGCACATGATGTCATAATGGCTCCTAAGGCATATTATGTATAGTGGCTATTGTTCTTCGGAAACCTTTTATACAAGTTTAGTGGCTTAATGATGTATGGTATCTATATTTGTTGGAAGAAATATCCTTCTGGGTTCAGTTCCAAGTGGGAAAAAATACACTGGAAACATGGAGGTTTTTTGGAAGATTTAATGGTGGACAGGAACACATGGCCTGGAACTCCAGAGTGAAAAGAAAGGATGATCACATGCTCCAAGGTGGAGGAAGAGATCAAGAAAGGGCTGAGGTGTTGTGAGTGCCGGGGTTTTATAACCTTTGTTGGGATTTGAATTGGAGCTTGTATTCTGATTAGTTGTCAGACTCCCATGAGGCCATGCGGTGCAACTCTTTAGGCTGTCCTGAGTTCCAGGCTTGGTTGAGCCTTGCTGGATGATGATGCACTGAAAAGGGCTTTTGGCATTTGCTAGAGCTCTACCTGGAGATCTTTGTTATATAAAGTATTCTGGCCCAGGCCTCAATGGCCCACCCATTAACAAAGCTGGGGGTGAGCGTCTACTTCTGAGGTGAGTTTCTGCTTCTGAGTTTCTATTCTTTTTAGAAGAAATATTTTGCCTTTTTAATATTTCCCAGGATATTTCATTTTTCTAGAAGAGGGGTGGGTGTTAACTTCCTACATATTCTATAATGTCTCTATATTTATATATATTATATACTGATCCCATATATTCTCCAGAGCATGAAGATATGGGATCTGTCTGAAATTGTTTAAAGCAGCCATGTCACTAAAGCTGTATTCATAGTGTGCTTATCTCATATTAAATGAATATGACCGCATTGTTTTTTCCAAACCACAGGAAGGGCCCTTAGACAAATCAAAAGAAGAATACAGTTTTCAGATTCTGTTTTGAGGTTTCAAAGTTTTACCCTAACAAAGAAGCTATTATCTCATAATACATTTTCCAACAGTCTAAGATTCCATTTTGTAAAATTACTAGGGAGACTAAAGGGCAATCTTCCCCTCCTGAAAGTGAGATGACTGATTTCTTATTTTACTAGATTCTGTCTGTTCCCTTCTTTAAGGCTAATTTCTTCTGAGAAGAATGATTCTGGTGGTTTCTTTAAGTAGAGCAAATCGATACTTACTCTTGTTGGAGAGGCAATGAATGCTGATGAGGAATCAGTAAAAATTACCAGCTTGAAATAGGATGAGATTTGAAACAAAAACAAAACAAAACTAGATTAGAATAATCTTAATTAATATGATGGAGTAACAATGTGTTATAGTGACTTTAAAGATTTAGGATGAAATGTTTAATCCTGAAAGACATGAAATGATGAATGTGTTTGTTGTAATGTGATTAAAAATATTGAATGCAAATACTTTGATTCTGTGGCTATTTACCTCGATTCAGGTTCGTCCTCTCATCTTCTGACATATTTTGTTGTTGTTTCCTGGGAAGATGGATCAGCTCTGATGCTATCCAACTGGTTACTTCAATTCAGATTATTGATTCATTTTGATTCAGATATATTGATCAATTCAGAAAATTCAGTTGAATCAATTTATCCAATTTTCTTTAGGGAGATATAGTTAGATATTTAAAGGCTTTGCTTATATATAAAATAATTGAAGTGGTTTGACTTTCTAATTCAACTTTGAGATACCATCAAATGACCTTCTGATTTCATATCAAAAATTTAACTATTTATTTACTTATTTTTTTAAAAGAAACCCAAACACATCAAACAAGCCCTGAATACATCATAAGACAATCTTAACTAATTGGAAGTCAGAGATGACAGTGGAAAGGGTGAAAAGAGATAAAATGTGTGAGAGTGTATAAATAGTTGCTGCATTTGTACCAATGAAGAAATCCTCAGCTTTCAAAGTGACTTCAGCTTTTAATGGGCGTTTTCTTTCCAAGTCCTATTTTGCATATACATCTTCTGGGATTATAGTGTTGATTACTTTCAGGAACATTTCACAAGTATATCCCCTTGTCATTTCTAGCTTACAAAATAAATCTAAACAAATAAATACATAGCACATTTTCCTTCCTTCCTTCCTTCCTTCCTTCCTTCCTTCCTTCCTTCCTTCCTTCCTTCCTTCCTTCCTTCCTCTTTTAAACATACACACATCACTCTGTTTTATTTATTTTTTAAGATTTTTTTAATCCCACCTTTATTATTTTTATAATTAACTCAAGGTGATGAACATACTTAATACTACTTCATCCCTCCCCAGCTTCTCAACAATAACACTGTGAGGTGAGTTGGGTGAGAGAGAGTGACTGATCCAAAGACCCCCCAGTGTGGGTTTCATGCCTAAAGTGGGACTAGATCTCCCAGTCTCCCAGTTTTCAGCCTGATGACTTAACCACTATTTATAACCAACACCAGGTTCTTAATCTCAACATAGCCTAACAAAGCTTCATCAAATATTGATCTTAATTTAACTTAGCATAGTGTTACATAGTGTTTTATACATTATTATGACTTTTTTTTCTATTTTAGTGCAGTTGTGTACTATTACCAGTAGTTCTTTTTCTACTTAGTTCTATTAGGTCTACAATAGAAATAAAATTGATTGATTGAAGTACATCAATTATTTGTATACGTGTATCATAATGATAGTAAGGAATGGTATAAGATATCAAGCTGTGCGGTGTGCTACTTAGCTACTTTGTTTGCCGGCATGTTTCAAACATCATAGAATAAGAGGGTGAGGAATTTAGAACTTAAAGACATGACAAAACACTCCCAGGCAGCAATTGTTACTCTTCTATTTATTAAATCAAGAGTTTGCCAGCAGTCTGCATGATTTATAAAGTTCTTAAGTCTTTCTCACTGCTAGTAGAAGATACAAACATTGCATTGCCCATTATGTTTCAATTCATAAACTCCAAGGACTAAGGCTGAATAAAAAGAGCTGGCCAGATAAGACAAAGACAAGGAATATTTTAGTTCAAAATGAGTACCCCAAACATGACGTGCAACCAAGGGATTGATGAATTTGTTTATTCAGAATTTCTCTTTTGGAAAGGTAAGCAGCAAGATATTTTTGAAGAGGAGGTGAAGGAGCTTCAAAATAAAATAACTTAAGCTTCATTTATGAAAAAAAACCTTCTCAGTATTTACATCATGCAGGTATTTATTTAGTAATTCAATTTAATGTATTTATTTATATATATAAATATATATATAAAGACATTAGCCGTTTTCCCTCCAGGTGACTTACAGCAACCCATTGAAGCAGCCATAAGAAGAGCTATTAAAAGATAAAACAAATTACAGCAATAAAAAAAATAAAGCAGTTGTAAGAAAAAAAAAATTAGTTAAATAAGTTGGTTGCTTCAGCTCACAGCAAGATGTTATTTCCCAGCATGGCCTCATCAAGGGGAGAAAAATTATTGTTAATAAATGTATCTGTATTCGAACACTCAAAAGAAATCTTTTCAGTGTGAGTGCAGAGAAGGTTATACATCAGTTAATATTCCTTTGGGGAATGTTTGGACCTATGCTTACATTTAAAATAACATTTAAATTAAGTGAAGAATAGTATTTTAAATCCCTAGTTCCATTCCCCAATGTTTGAGTTCATATTTCTCCCTTTTGTGAGAATAAATACATCATCTTTAGTAAGGCTGTCAAATCTGAGGACTGAATAAGAGAAGGTGGCAGAGATAGGCTAAAAAAATAAAATAAAAAATAAACCATATTTAAATGAAACGATAGTTACAGCTAGGTTACATGCATTAAGTGCTAGAATTCCCCATGTAAATAATTTCCTCTCCTTTTTCAGATTAAAAAACAAACCCTAGAATTTGGTATGACCATGGCTACGCAGTTTAGATTTCACAGAAGTTAGATGAGATGTAAACCTTGATGTTACTTCTGCAATTAATTAATTGCTTCCACAGACATTAAAGGGTCTTGGCTTATTAAAAGCTAGCATTAGAATCTAACTGGACTCTAGGGTTAGAATCTCTTTGGGTTAGATAAAGGCAACTCTGTCATTTACATTTTTCCATGTTTCAAGCATATCTTTATCCAAAGTTGGTTAGACAAAAAGTTGAAAGATAAATTGAGCTGTAAAGCAAAACCATCCATTTGCTGAGATTTCTGTAATCTTTCTCTATTCCTTCTGAATACAACTCATTAGAGGACAATGGGAAAATAGGATTTTTAGTTATCTATGGCCATTTTACAGGTGTGGTAGGAATGATTCTATTCCATCATTTCTTTGATATTAGTGTAGCTCTAGTAACACAGCGAGTTGTCCCATGATAAGTTGGCTATGGTGAGTTGTTCCATGGCAAGTCAGCCATAGGAAGTGGGCCATGGCAAGTTGGCTATGGTGATTTCTCCACGACGAATGGTCATAGATCCAACCTGGAGATAGCACAATCCTTAAGACCAGAAGTTGTGGGTCCTCCATTACAGTCGATTTTTAAGAAGAGATTGGAAAGCAATGTGTCCCGAATAGTATAGGGCTGTGATGACAAACCTATGGCATGTATGCCGGCATGTGAGCTGCAGGCAAACTTATATCACTGTTCATGTGGGTGCCTCACAGATAATTTTCAGCTGATTTGAGGCCTTTTTTGGCCTCCCAAAGGCCCGAGGAAGGCTTCTGCAGGCTTCTACAAGCTTTGTAAGTCGAAATCTAGCCCCATTTCATCACTTCCAGGTTTTTGGGGAAAATGGGGCTAGATTTTGGCCAACAAAGCTTGTAGCAGACTGCAGAAGCTTCCTCAAGTCTTTGGGAGGCCGAAAAAGGCCTCAAAAGGCTGAAAATAAGCTTGGGGGGGGGCAGCGGTGGCTGGGTGGCTGGGGGAATTGCACGTGCATGTGTAGGGAATGTGGGAGGGCATTGCCTTCTGGGTGCTGGCACACGAATGCGGGTGTGCAAGTGTACGCACAATTTTTGGCACAGGAGCCCAAAAAGGTTAGCCACCACTGGTATAGGGTCTTCTGCTTGAGCAGCGCATTGGATTAGAAAACATCCAAGGTCTCTTCCAATTCTGTTATTATGTAGCTATCTTGCTGATTTTGACCCCAACTGTAGATGCCAGCAAGTCAGCTGTCAAGAGTTCAACACGTTACCTGAATTGTTTTCATCCCAAGTACTCATTACAAGAGTTAGTGTTTGGATTTGCTTGTTTCTTATTTCTCTACCATTCACACTTAGCTTGTAAGTCAGAAAGCAGAAAGGGGAGACATTATAGCAGTCTTCTAATATTTGAGGGCCTGCCACAGATAGAAAGGGGTCAAGCTACTTTCCAAGGCACCCAAAGGCCAGACAAGGAATAATGGATGGAAACTGACCAAGGAGATTCAACCTGGAAATAAGAAGAAACTTTCTGACAGTGAGAACAATCAACCCATGGAACAGCTTTTGCCTTCGGAAGTTGTGGGAGCTTCACCACTGGAGGCTTTCAAGAAGAAATTGGACTGTTATTTGTCAGAAATGGTACAGAGACTCTTGCTTGAGTGGAGGTTGGACTAGAAGACCTTCAAGGTCACTTCCAACTCCGTTAATCTGCAATCTATCTCAGATCTGCAAGCTGCTGTTAAGCTGCTAATAAGGATCTTAAAATAAATCTAAACATAATGGATTCCTAAGCAGGTTTATTCAGTAGTAAGTCCCAATGGGTTCCTTTCACCTAATTTCTAGAAAGCACGCTGATGGCTGTCATCAGATATTCCTAGGACATTGGGAATGGCTCTCTTCCATACCAAAGTTTTATAGCTTTTATTTGGGTCAACTGAGAAGGCCTTGACAACAGTAGTTTCAAATGGGCATTTTAATCATAACTGTTCTGTATTCTTGAATGAAGAATAAAAGCCCTTTAAAAATGGTTTCAGGAGTCAATAAAATTTCCACACTCTGGAAATTTTAAATGCTGTTTGCAATAATACAGTAAACATTTAAACATTTCACTTGCCTTCCAAGCAGTCTGGATAAACACTGAGACTTTAATAATCGAGAGGCCACCAACCAAGATGAATACCCCATGGTTTTTTCTGATCAGCCCATGTGTTCTTCATCATTTGAATTTTAATAATCATATATTTACACTGCAATTATAGTGATCTGATAAGAAAAGAATAACAAAAAGAGGGATATGCAAAGAGTAAATACTACGCAGAGAAGAAATTATTCACCCAGGGGGTGACTAATTCAGTTCCTAGTGCATCGTGACCTCAGTGAAGAAATGATGAGGATTTAATTCTGAGAAATGGCTGCAGAAAACTAACTTGGATAATGGTCTAAAAGCATAGGGTAATTTTAATGCTGGCTTTTTCTGCAACAGATAATGTCCAAAGCAAACAGAATCATGTTAATTCTGAAAGCATTCAATTGGCTGCCTGTGAAGTCTTCATAGCAGCCTATAAAGCCCCAAACAACTATTAAGCAAATATCATTTTTTAAAAAAGGTTTCACTCAAATCATAGACTGAGATCACAAAGGAAGTCCAGCATACAGTTCTACCTGTCCCTATTTTGCATCATGTACACTATCCTGGGAAGAGAGACTATTACAGATAGTCCTTGGCTTACAACAGTTCATTCAGGGATCATTCAAAGTTACAATGGCACTGAAAAAAGTGACAATTCTTCACCCGTACAACTTTTGCAGCATCCCCTTGGTCACGTGATCAAATTTCAGATGCTAGTCAATTGCCATGTATTTGTGACAGTTTGTTCTGTCCCGGAGTCATTTGATTGTAACTTTCTGACCAGCAATGTCCTTGGGGAAGCCAGATTCACTTAACAACCAGGTTACCCACTGAACAACTGCAGTGATTCATCTAACAACTATGGCAAGAAAAGTCATAAAATGGGACAAAATTCACTTAATGAAAGTTGCGCTTGGCATTAGAAATGTCGGGGACTAGCGGTACATATTATTAGTTGGGCAGAAAGGATTTTTTTTTCAAAATTCTTTTCAAAATTCTATCTTTGATAAGCTTCCATCCATTACCATTCTGCCTTCAGGTGCTTCTGCCTTTCAGAAGAAAAGGTTGACCCCCCCCCCCCCATGTAACTCAGTCAAGCCTTCTCTTTGTGAATGCTTTCTCTTTTGAGCCACTCTAAAGAAATTCCATCAAACGTTCTAATTAGCTGTGTTTGTTTCTCAGGAATGTTAGCTGTAAATCAGAAAGCTGAAATAATTTCTTCTCTAAGTCCTTCACTGAGCAGACCTTGAGGAACCAAAGATACAGCCCATGGACTTGTGTTGAAACAAAACAGATTCAACTTTCTTTTAAAAATGGGTGGGCTATTCAAAAGGTTGATTGCAAATACCATGTAATTAGTGTGGCTTGAGTATCAACTGTTAATTGGTGCCTGCCATCACAATGTCTGGGCATTCATGAAACTGGCTGTGTGTTTGGTTTTAATTACTGAGAGTTACAAACAGCCCTCAGTGATCACTAAATCCCAGCAGTGGAAGAGGTGTGTTTGTTTCAGTGGTGGTATGCTACCTGTTCAGCCCGGTTCTGCCAAGCCAGTAGTAGCGATGAGCAGTGGAAACCGAACCAGTTTTCTCCACCGCTCTGCTGTTGGGCCCACCTAGACTCCCATACTCACCTTTATCATTTGCTTTTGAAGCGCAGCTGCTTTGCATGGCACAGCAGAGTGCTGCATGGCAGCTGCTGAAGTGACCTGGAAAATGCAGGCTTGCAGGAGGTGAGTTGGAATGCCTCTGCGCCTGCACACAGTGTGTGTTTGGTGCATGCCTGCATGCAAAGTGTGTGCACATGTGCAAAGTACATCCACCAAACCGGTGGTAAACGTTTTTGAATCCCACCACTGGTTGGTTTGTTTTTTATCTTAAAGGGAGCAGGTATGCAGGCATGTATATAGACACATACACATATTCTGGGTTAGCCCCATTCAGCTGATCCTGACGGTCCCTTCAAAATTCACTATCAGGGTTGGAATAATGGCAGAGATTATTCTTAGTCAAGAGTCTTGATGAAAACAATATCTGTTTGCTAAATGTGCTATTGTCTTCCAACATATAGAACCAAAAATAATAGGATCTCCTAGTGCAAACCAGTGGTTGGATTCAAATAATTTAACAACCGGTTCTCTACCCTAATGATTTCTTCCAACCACCAGTTCACCAAACTGCTCAGAAAGTTAACAACCGATTTTCCAGAACTGGTGCAAACTGGCTAAACCCAACCACTGGTCCAAACCCCAGCCCATGTATATGCATATGCATATGCATATGCATATGCATATGCATATGCATATG